>LZPO01055570.1:0-12210 GCA_001675575.1 Neotoma lepida | reverse complement strand
TTGTTTATCCCGCCTATACTTCCTGCCTGGCTACTGGCCAATCAGCATTTTATTTACAATCAATCAGAGCAACACATATTCACAGCATACAGAACAATATCTCCATCACAGCTCTGCCTCTCCTTGAACTCACTCTGTAGATCAATCTGGCTTCAAACTTGGGGATCTACCTGCCTCTTCCTCTCAAGTACTGGGATTAAAGGCATGCGCCACCACCTTCTGACTTGACCTTTTGTATGAGTTTGCAAGTGTGTGTTCAGGTCCAAGTACACTTGCTTGCTGGTATGTGTGAAGGTCANCAGTGATGTCTGGTGTTGTCTTTGATTATGCCTCACCTTCCTTATTGAGGCAAAATCTCTCCCTTGAGCCCAGATCTCACTGATGCCATTAGACTGCCATGTCTCCCATGTGCTGGGAATATAGATAGGCTATCATGGCCATCCAGCATTTAAATGGATTCTGGGAATCTGAATACTGGTCTTCAAGCTTGTGTGGCAAGTTCCTTGCCCACTGAATGACCTCCCCAGCCCAATTTTAAATAGACAGTATCATAAGGTATACATGCTTTTAAAACATATTTTTACTCTATATTGAGAAGCTTCTCTGTGCCAATCTATGTAGCTCTGCTTATTCATTTTTTTTAAAAAAACTATATGAAAAAAACCCCAAGATTATACTAAATGTGTTTTTTCCCAAATGCTACTTCATTATATAAAACTGATTCTGTTACAGTCTTCAAAACTTAGTCCCAACCCACTCCAGTTATCAAGAGTCACATAGTCTTGAACCCTAAATCCTGCTTTTCAAAAGATTCGTGAGTTTATCTGATAAGTTAATTGCAAGTGCTTTGACCCCAGAGGGTTAAAATAGCCTCTTAAGCAGCCTCTTCCCATTAAGAGAGTTCACTGAGATGTATTTTGCTTCTTTGCCATTATTTTTCTAGCATGCATCAGAGTGTTTGATTCTTAATAGATACACAGCAAATATGTATTGGATGAATATTTGCCTGAGTAGAAGAAATTAACCAGGAAGAAGGGTTTAATACTGTGGTGGGAAGTGCATGTAAGAGCACAGTATGAAGCCCTTGTCTAAAGTACACCATCCTCTGGTGTCATGTGAATTTATTCTTCAAGTACTGTCATGAGGGGAAAAAAGATGATTTTTGTCACCTCTTTCAGACTGTACACTCAGGCATGGCTTGGCAAAGACCACTGGATGTTTGCAAAGAGCCACCAAAATCTCTAGCAGCAGGGAATGGAGATTTGAAAATCTTGGCATATGTTCTGCTCTCTTGCCATCTGTCCTGGAAAAGTACCTTTGATTTGGCTTTGACTAGGCCCTACCAAAGCCATGAATGCCAAATTTGGTGAGATAATGCCGAGCCTGCAACTTCAGTGTAAGAGAGTTGGTTCCCCATTCACTGCTGCTCTCCAAAGCCCAGGGCCAGTTTGCTCCGCATAGAATAGATGTGGCTTCCTTTAATGAATGGCTGGAGGAGGGGCCGCTGTAACAGGGAAAGCTGTTCAGTGCCATCAGCAAAAGCTTCTTCTGGGCTGTGGTCAACCTCATTCATTAATGAATTATTGAATGAGCAATTGACATGCATTAATTACTACTACCCCATGAATTGCTTCTGATCCAGTTAGAGGCAACTGGGTGTGCAGTATTATACCAGAGTCAGGAGAGTAAGCAGAGGTGCAAAGAAGAACCCACTTACCAGCACAGGCTTCCTGGTGAAATTACCTCATCTGTAAAATGGGAGCAATACCCAGATATGTGCTAGAGAGAATTTAGGGAAATGACTCTTAGCTCTCTGTGGCTTCCTCAGTTACAGCAGTGATGACAGTGCAATATTGATAGTGATATTGGAGAAGGGGAAAATGGCTTTACAACTGGATAGTCTTTGCTTCAAATCTTATTTATTTCTCTGCTTAGATCTGGGCTGTTGAGCAAGTCATTTGGCCCCTCTGTGTCTCGTATAAATTGAAACTAGTGATTTTCCTTTCCAACATGATTACAATGATTCAAAAAATCCTTATAAGGAACCTAACACAGCTATAGGAAGTAGAAGACATTCCAGAAGACATTAGGGAGCATGAACNGAAGGTAGCAATAGGTGTCATCAGACAGAGAGAAGAGCTCTTGATTTGGAGTTTGGGGATCCAGATTTCACTTGACTGTCACCGAGAAGCCTATTGTCCTTGGACGTGTTACTGACATTCTCTGGTGTTTCTCATCAATATAGAGAGGCCCATACAGGAATGAGGTACTGTTTAAATGAGGAGCTTATAGGAGGGACCTAAGAGTAAAGACAAGGAAGAGATCATTGAACAGCGAAGACTTTGTGGAGAATGACCTTGGGAGTGTGCTGAAGGTCAGGTAGGATTTAGACAGGGATAGTTAAGTGAAGAGGCCTTTCCAGGAAAGGCACAACTGAGCCAAAGGGGCCACATCACACAGACCCATCTTTCCTTGGTTCCTCCCCTCTGAGGAAGCCTTATTTGTGGAGAAGAATGGGAAAGACAAAGGTTTTGACTTTGGTTCTGATGTTTGTTCCTTCAGTAGTTAGGGCTGATGCTGGCAAAAGTGACAAGTTATTGAGGTTAGCCTGCAAAACTACTCATCTTCCAGTCAGCAGTCCCTCATTCTCTGCATTTTTCCCAGCTCATCTGAACAAGATCCCATGCCCAACTTACTTTAACAGTCCTGCAAAATAAGCTCTCTAAGGCAGTCCTTCTGTAAATCATCTTCTGATCCTCAAAAGCATGCCTGGAGTCACAGTGTGTCAAGCTTAAGTGGAGTCAGGAGTTCATTATCATAAGCCTGTTGTTTACTTATGAAGGAGCATGTCCACAGATAACCATGCAGTTAGTGAAATGAACAGAGTCAGATTATTATATTCTTTTACTCCCTCACTGCATACCCCCATGTCTGTCCAGCATGCATTNTATTAAATTCATTTGAAGCAGAATATCAATACCTGTGTATTAATCAGGGCTTTGGAGGTTTTAAGTGTCAGAAACATAGAGAGCCTTAACATGAAGGGAAGGCCTTGGCTTGTATAAGTGAATAGTTCAGTAGAACTAAGCCCAAGGTTCTAGAAGGTAGGATGTTGACCCCTCTCACAAGGCTCCTCTTTTCTTGCTGTGGCTCCNTTACTAGGCAAGCTGCCTCCTGATAGCATCCAGAAAGTCTAATAGCACCATGCCTTATATCCTTTCTTCCTTCTTAAGATCCTAAGATAAACTATGNGGTAATTTCTGGAAAAAGTCTAACATAGAGCTTTCAGTAGCTTGCCTTGAGTTGTGTGCCCACTTTCCTTGTGGTGAGAGGTTGTAGAGATGTGTTTATTGCAAACAACACCAAACGCCCACTACTGGAACCAAGGTATGTTACCAGTCTTTTTGAAACTGCCTCTCCTTTAGACTACCTCTTTTCCTACCATGTGTAGATACCCTCCTCATGAGTATAACTAGTGTCTCATGAGTCAAGCAATGAACATCCCATAAGAAATTATAACTTTATGTGTGTCCTTTCTCTCCTTTTCACCACCTTTTTGTGGTGCTCATGGACTGGAGGAAATTGTGGCCTTTTAGGAAAGAAAAAGCTGCACTATCTCATTGCATTACAGCAGTGGGGTACCAGGAGGAAACACTGGAAGGAAGGAGAGGATGGCAACGGGCAGTTAAAAGGTAGCATAGTCCAACAAGGTGTGGCTAATGCAGTCTTTGTAGATGAAATTGAGTGGAATTTTCACCTAAAGATTTTCAGAAATTATTTTCAGACATGTTTTATTTCCTTGTGTTCCCTTATGTAATTTCTGACTCACTTGCTTAATGGTTTCAGTTGTGTTTCAAAATGGAACACCAAACTTTCCTTTATTTTCCTTTCCCAATGCCTCAAATACCTCAGAGCTCTATGAGCAGTCAGCAAGCTAGAGGAGCTGCAGTAGATATTTTCTTTAGTTAGACAAAGAAGTCTTGAGATAATTTAGCACAGAGGAACCAGTGTGGGTCTCTGCCAGATAAGCTAGTGCTAATTAACTCACTTTCACAAAATCTCCTGCCTGACAACTAGCAAAAACATAGAGAAATATCTGAATACCCCAAAGATACCAGGCAAACCTTTAGAAAATATTTCCAAACATTAGAAATTTGAAACCAAAGTATCCCCACTAATTAGCATGGGGGTGGGGGAGGCTCTGGGGTTTGTCCTTGCTACTCTATCTGGTCCTTAGTGTAGGGGACTGAGGAGAGGAGGTTTTCAGTGTACGTAGGAGACTCCATTACTTCATCTTTACAGTGACAGACTACCAACCTTTCAAGAACAGCTCAAGAAGTAACACAGGTTGTTCTATTTGGCATTGTTATATCTATGAATCTGGTAGCCTGGGAGATCTTACTTTTCTCTCTCCTTGCCTCCCTTTTCTTCTCTCTGAACCCTCCTTTACTTCCCCCTTTCTTTTTTCTTTCAATATTCAATGGATCTCTACTCTTGACAATGATCCTAATGATGAAAAGGGGAGTTAAAGGCTTAGTCCTTGCCCTTAAAGACCTTATGATTTAATGAAGGAATAAATGCAGATAAATGGGCTTCAATGTGATATAGTAAATATTATGATGGGGAGGGGGGTATGTAGGACATATTAGTCATATAGGGAGGAGAGAATTTACTCACACTTTCACAATCAGAAAAAAAAAATGTTTCACAGGAAAGCTAAGCCAAGTGAGACTTTGTTTCTGCTGGCAGAGTTAGCTGAGTGGGATGGGCCTGGGCTTAGGGTAAGGAGGTTTTTTCTTGTTCACTATCTTTGCTCAGATAGTCTCATCCAGTAGTCCTAGCATGGCAGTCAAAGGGTTTAGTTGTGAAGTCTGTCAGACATTAGGAAAAGCATTTGTGTGGGCCGATGTGAGTGTGATGCCCAGATATCATGGGCTCAGCCTTTAGAGCTGGGGCCTCGGGTGTGTATATACAATGCCATCAAAAGAGCAANATAACTGTTCCACTATCCCTGCACCTGTGGTCACTGGGGACTATGCCATGTCTTCTGGAGCCTCTGTTGAGCTTCCCTAGGAGGTATTTCTCTCTTTCTGTCATTACCATGCTTCATAGAGTCTAATTTGGCTACTGAGACATGCTTTAAGTATGCCATTTGCTCGGTTGCAAGCATAGAATTCTTAGAAGCCTCTCTTTAAGCTGTGCCATTTAGGGCTCTGCTGGGCACCAGGAGAGAAGAGCAAAAGCACCTGGTATGGTTATACACACACACACACACACAAACACACACACACACACACAAACACACACACACACACACCAAACTACTCCCCTTGTGCTTTAAGAAAAATTAGTAATTTTGGTACCCTTAAAATTTTATTTTATCCAAATATATGACTACTCTCCTCTTAGAAGTAAGTTATGCAATTCAGAAATATGAGAGCAAAAACAATATTGTCCTTCTTCCCCCAATTCTTGCTTTAGTAGCACTCACCAAATTTGCCTATCTTTTTAAAAATGAAAATAGTCTTCTCTCATACAATAAATCTTGACCACAGTTTCCCCTCTCTCCACTCTTTTCAGTCCCCCCCCCACACACACACATCCCCTCTGTCCCATTCACTCCCCTCTGTTTCCCTTCAGAAAAGAGCAGGCCTCCAAGAGACAAAAATCAAACAAGAGAAAACAAATTACAATGAAACAAGGCAAAAGCCCTCACATTGAGGCTGGACAAGGCAACTCAATAGGAGGAAAAGAGTCCCAGGAGCAAGTAAATGACTCCACACCGTACTGCAGTTAGAAATTCCACAAAAGCACCAAGCTAACAGCTAAAACGTAGACACAGAGGACATAGTGAAGACCCCTGCATACTCTGTGCTTGCTGCTTCAGTTTCTGTGATCCCATATGTGCCCACTTAGTTGATTCAGTGGGCTGTGTTCTCTTGGTGTCCTCCATCCCCTCTGACTCCTATAATCTTTCCTCCACTCTTCCAAGGGGTTCCCTGAGCTCCAAATGGGGAGGGGACCTGACAGAGACCTCAAATTTAGACTCTCGGCCTAATTTTTGTCTGTGGGTCTGTGCTCCTGCTCCCATCTGCTGCTAGAGGAAACCTGTCTGATGATGACTGAACAAGGCATTAATCTCCGAATATCTGGAATATCATTAGGAATCATTTCATTGATTTTTATGTGTTTATTTTTGTTTTGTTGTTGTTGTTGTTTTTATAGACTATTGGTGTTCAGTTCTACCCTAGGCCTCTGGGGTATCTAATCTCCAATTCCTAGCCATCCAAGCAGCATCAGGCATGGGCTCTGTCAAGTGGAGTGGGCCTCAAGTTAAATCAGACATGGTTGGCCACTTCCACAAGTTCTGTGCCACCATTGCCCCAGCACATTCTTCAGGGAGGACAGAGTGTGTCTTTCCTTAGCCTGCAGAGTACCTTCCCAAAACAAAGAGACTAGAATGTAGCAGTGAAGGCTCCATGCAGGCACCAGCTTGACCTCTCCACGTTCCATGAGCTGTGGGTGTTGTCCTTGGCAATGCCCCTATCCTCTGTCAGTTCATTTGCATATCTTTTGAGTCTATTATTTATACCTTCCTATCTATACATTAATGTATCAATTGGAATCCTGGTAAGAAACAGATAATACACTCAAATTATGCTCACTTAAGATAGATTTAACAGAAGGGTTGTATGGAATGTGTGGGGAGGGCTTAGAGAAAGCACAAGTGGAGCTTATGAGGGCTGTTCATTGACTAGGATATGGAATGCTGAAGAAGGGCCTCGCAGCAGACAGCACAGAGAAGTGACTGGGAACAGTGGACTCCTTCCAGTCTCCTACCAAGACTCCCCATTGATTGAACCCAAGGGAAGTCAAGGGGAAGAAAAGCTAGGGATACAGTCTGTGCAGGCCAGCCTCCTGAGCCTAGGAACAGAGTAGAACAGGACTGCAGGGCACATGGAGTCTCCCGTGCAAATCTATACCTAACAGATGGTTTTCTGGGCCTTTCTACTGGTTTGTTACAGAAGCAAGGTTGTACCATGTTCATGTTCTGCTCTTTAACCTGGACAGTTTGGCTTCAAATCTTTTCAAATCAATGCATAAAGAACTAATTGATCTATTTCATTCATTGTGAAACATTTAATCATGTGATATTAGGATATTTTAAAAAAATATATATGTAATGGTATATGTACATATATATGTATATATGTATATGTATATATATATATATATTGCATAGATTATATACATCATCTCTGCAAGTTATGAAGCCAAGTAAGATGATGATCATCTGTGATCTCAGCCCTCTCCCTAAGATCACCCCTGTTGTTCCTGCCTCAGGGTCCTCTCCATTCATCTATTGTATCCTCTTATCTTGTACCCAATAGGAATTTGGGAAGGCTATGAGCCCTCTTATAGTTTTAAAGCTATTTTTTCCATATCTGTGTATATCTTTAAATGATATGTTGTATAGTGTTACTTTTTGAAAGCATTATAAAATCACTGTTATAATTATTATCTTCTACACTTGCTTTAAGTACTGCATCCATTTTGCTATGTGCAGATCAACATTACTTATTTCTAAGCTTGAGCCTTGCCCTGTAATGCCAAATCATTTTTCCATGAATGTGCCAACTTAAATTCCCACCAGAAGTGTGTAAGACCTCTGCCTGTCCCATCCTCCCTCATGCTTTGCAATTTGGGCATCTTCATTTTTTTAGTCACCAATGTTCTGTTCAGAGGTGCCAAGTGAGAGCTTAATGAAAGCCCCATTCTGTAGTGATATTTTATTTGTCTTCCCTAATAAAATTTATCTGAGGGTCAGAGGAAAAACGGGGCTGCCAGCCACTAATAGAAAAACAATAGCCATGCAAGTTAGCACACACCCTTAATCCATTTGGTTCTCTGTGACTCCAAGGTCACATGGGGAACTAGCAGTAGGAGGTGGTGGCACACGCCTTTAATCCCAGCATCAACCTTAGAGTTCTGAAGATCCATGCAGANAAGACAGGAAGTGATGTAGCTTGGGAGGAAAAAGCCAGGTTAGACNGGAAGNCTCTCTCTTTNCTCCGCTTCNNTCCTGGGAAGTAGAGGCAGCNTTGGTGAGTGGTGGCTTGCTCCTAATTCCTCTGATCTCTGTCAGATTTTCACCCTTATTTCTTGTTCCGCGTGTTTATTAATAAGACTGGTTAGAAGTTCTTCTTACACCATTCTTATCATAATAAACATTTAACCTGGCCATTTCCTCAAGAAAATAGTTCTAGTAGTCACTCTAAAAAGTCTTTTCCTTTTCTTGACCTATTTTATTTCCAATATTATTCTCTAAAGTTTACTATTGCACATTCTAAATAAACTTCAAGGTAGTTAAAGACATTCAAAATCTGCCACATGCATCTTTTAATTCTTTTCAATTTAAAAATAAATGTGATTCTGGTAGGATGTATGTAAACTCTGGTCCATAAACCTGAAAGTTTGGATTGAGGCCATATTGAGAAGTTGGCTTACAGAGAGATAGGTGCAAACCAACAGTTCTTTGGATCTGGTAAAATAACTTGTGTGTACATTAAGAAAGAAATTCTCCCTGCATCGTTCCCTTGCTCCCNCCTTTCATTCTTCTCTACCTCTGTCCTACTTTCTTTCTGTCTTTTATATTTTCATTCAGTAACTAGTTAAAAATTTGGTGTAGATAACAAATACCAGTGAATTATGACTTTGTAGCCTGCAGGGGGTATAGTGGGGAAAGGACGGGGCTTGGCTCCTGAAGTGCGGTAGTGGAGCCTACATTCATATTTTCTGGGTACATGTCAGTCCTGGCATAGATTATACTACTGGGTATTTGCTAAATGAATGAATGAATCAATGCTACAAAATGTTTTCAGTTCTGGCAACTACTCTATGTTTTAGTACTGGAGTTAGTCATTGAAAATTGAATACTATATGTGATTTCTTGATTGATTCCTTCAGGAAATAAAGTAGCCTATCAATTCCTTTAAATTTTTTTGTTTTGTTTTTTAGATCACCTTTTGTATTCTTTCAAATACTCCATCTGCTTTCTTTAAGTCTTGGGCAGTGGCCTCAGCTCCTTAAAGTGTGCCAGCCTTTACCCTTCCACACAAGCAAGAGCTGTTTATCACTCAGTGTTCCTNTGACCTAGAAAAGCTGAGAGATTCACATTAATGAATTCACAGGGACTTATAAAATCACCTGAGCGCTCTCCAGTAGTATGCTGTTGCTCAGTGGTTGGTGGTTAGCTGGACAGAATGTAGGTAATGGTTGCNGTTTGGGGCCCTGCTTTCTCAGGGTTGTGTAACTTTCAAATCAGGAAACAGACTCAGTAGGATAGGGTGAGAACTGCTTTTAATGAGCTGCGGGATTGGCTGAACTTGTGCTAGCCTCATGCTCTCCATTGTAATCTTGATGTTTTTCTCATTTGTAAACTTTATTTGCATGCCACAGCCCAACTGAATTTGCCTGGTGCCTAGTTTCATTAATCTTCTGGCTTGGCTGGCTAGCTTGTAAATCAGCCTCAGACTATGAGCTGCCCATATATTGCTCNNGTTAGCACTCTGCAGAGAGTTCTTTTTTTGTAGGCTCCTGTCCAAAACATGACAGTGTAGCTTAACATTGCACAGTGTGGTTGCTACTAGCAGTAATGAGTTGTTAGTGAGCTTCAGTAGAAGAAGGAATAGATGAATAGATTAGGATAGTTCAAGGCTGATAGTTTCCCAGCTAATGCTGTGGGATATCAGAGAGTTTACCAAGTCACTCCAAGACCCACACTCCACTCCTGCAAGAGGTGATGTTTTCTTTCCCTATCTGCCATAAGCATGGCTGGCAACTGTGATTCTAAAACTACTGAAGGGAAAAATGTGTTCTGTTCTACAAGCCTCTTGGTGATGCGGTGATTATCACTAGCACACCTTTGATTGCACTAGGTTCTCTCGCACAGCTCTGAAACAAGCATAACTACTTTTCATTTTCGAAGGTATGGAAGTGCAAAAAGGAGCTGATAAGGAGAGAAAATGAGCAGTTAAGTTGAAAGAGGAAGATGTTTAGCTGTGTAGGTTGCTACCAAAATACTGGATTACTCTAATGGTAATGTCTGTGCTTGAATGTTTCCCCTTGCCCTTGCCACCTTCCCTTTTCTCTAGTAAAGATTAACTTATTTTGCTGTGTCTGAATCAGGGAGGGGGGTACAAATTGATTTATAATTTGTATAGACAGTTTGGATTCTCTCATTAGCAGAACCTGAACTAGCATGTCCGTGCAAGGACTGTTTACAACTTAATGACTCACAGCAAGCTGTCTAGTACACATTTGCCATGTTCCTTAAACCAGACTCTGAGTTGACTGGAGTGCTTAAAGTCTTTGCCTAAGGCCCCATGGTTATTTCCTAATTGGAAACTGGATAATCTTGCTAGATGTCCCACTAAGGAAGGAATCAACAGGGACATCATTCTAAGAGCCAAGTTCTTGGGGTATCCTGCTCTACCCAGCCACCTGCTCTGGTCGCATCATGATCTGTAGCGTTGTATTCACTGATTGAGGCTGAGTATGGGTATGGCAAGCAAATAAAGAAAATGATCCTGGAGGTATAAAAGAGGTGAACAAGATCAAACAGCCTACCGCTCTGCCAGCCAACCCAAAAGTTCCCAACAGTTCCGTCACCAACAGTAGGTTTGGAGACCATCTCCATTCCCTGAGTTGAGCTTCCTGGAGTGGTTCTAGTGATATAGGAAGTGTCTGGACACTTGATAGAAATGTAGCATCCTGGGACCCATGCTCACATTCTGATTCAGTAGGTCTGGGGTAGAACACGGCAACCTGCATCTGTGCAGGTAGCTTAGATTATTTTGAGGCTACATTCAACACCAATTGAATGCCTCTCCCTTCCCTTCACAAAGTGACTTTTAATGTAATCTTAATGTGAGCAGAAGTGAGGAATTCCTTTGATGTACTTTTGGGTAACCTTGTTGAACCCTATCTGAGAGAACTAGAGGTACATTATTTACTGGAAATCTGACTTTCTGGAGGGTTCCCTCTGGTCCAGTAGTTTGAAAGACAGAGAGCTAGAGTCAGCAGCTTGCCTTTCAGATATACACAGACCTTCACCCAGAAAGCCCTCTAGCATTTCTGCATCAATTAAGAGATACTTCCAGGCAGGAATTTTAATTAGAAAAGATGAAGAACCCAGAGGCAAATTATCAAAAATCTGAAAGGTTTTCCCCTGTACATATCAAGGTGTTATCTATTGCATAGAATGTATAGCCATGACTGAAGTAATAAAATGAGTGAAAATCATTTATAATTGGCTACTATGTGTCAGGCCTTGTCCTCATTTGTGTAGATATTCAGCTGCCATGACTACTAATGCTTTCAGAATGACTGTTTTTTCTTATCTAGATAGAAAGTGAAGGCACAGGGAAGGTTAAGTCACATATCTAATGCCTCACAGCAAGAAAGCAGCAGCCTGGCTCTCCTGGTTGTGTGAGTTAAGATGAAATCATTAAGGAAACTAGTAGTGGGCAGAAGCTTCCATTTTCAAAAGAGAAAGGAAATAAACACATGAGAGATATCAGAGGAATACAACTCGACAAAAGATATGATGCTTTTCAGAAAGGAAGCTAGGCACAGTCGCGTCAACCTCTGCCGCACACTGGGTTTAATTTCAGAACTTTTATTATCACTGAGGATTACAATAGTCATTGGTGTCACTAAATTTTTCAAGTGGGGAGGATTTGTGCATTAGTGTCTGTTAAAGCTCTTATTGGGGAAATCACTGTAATTAACCCACATTGATCATGATGTGCTTTGGACGTGGTCAAACAGTCATTTCCTGATTCAAGTAGGCTGGTAAGCATATTTCAAGTCTGACTTTAATCTCTCTAGAGTCACACAGCCCTTCTGTCACTCCCAATAAACACCTTTTTGAAGATTTGGTTTGTTTATTTGTTTGTTTTTAGCAATCTGAAAAAGGAAACTACAGAATGACATTTGACATTGCTTGCTGAATCCAGAGTTGTGTCTTGATAAGCACCCTAGTCACCAGCCAGGAGTCCACTGTGGTGATTATATTATGTCCCCCAAAATATTGTATACCCTAATAAAACTTATTTGGGGTCAGAGAACAGAACAGCCACTAGATTAAACATAGAGGTTAGGCAGTGGTAGCACATGCCTTTAATCCTAGCATTCCCGAGGCAGAGA
>LZPO01055569.1:12680-34562 GCA_001675575.1 Neotoma lepida | reverse complement strand
GAAGCCTTTGTTGCAGGAGGAAGAAAGTGCATTTTCTGGTAGTGTGGCACAAGGGCAACCAGTACCCCAGGAAGCATGTGCTAACTGTGACTTTTATGTGTCTTTTTACTTGCACTTTAAAATATTCTCAGAGGAAGCACACTTTCAAGGATTCTCAAATAAAGACAGAAGTACTTGGGGTTTAGAAAAGCATTGTGAACATATGTCTTACAAATTGTGGGAGGCGCTGAAGCTATGTCCCGGTTCGGGTGCCATCTGTGGGAAGCCTGCTCCCACCTTTTAAAGGCTCCCTCTGAGGAGGAGAGAGGAATAAGAAATATTAGGTACAATGATAGGCCTAGTTGATGAGAAAAAAGACAGAAACACAGAATAGCTTCAGGAGGACCTGAGTCAATACCCAAGGGTCCAGAACTTTATTCAAAAGGCTTTTATAACAATGCCATAGGGCAAGGCAAAAGACCCCCCGCTTGCTAGATACAGCCAAGTGTAGACCCTTCCAAACACCTGGTANCCAGGCCTGTGGTCCAATCATCCTCTTATGAAGTCCTGCTAGGTAAAGCAAGCTCAGGTCTCACTAGGAAACCTCTGTGGGCTCCAACAACACATGAAGGAAATCTTTCCAGGTATGAGAGAGAAATAACAATAATAAATCTCAGTAAGTTGTTCATATATGATTCTTAACATATATTATATCAAGTGTGATTCTTAAAATGCATGGACTAGAAAGTGACAGTTTGATCCTAATATCTCTTCATTTTAATGCATTTTGAAATTGTTTTTTTAATATTACTTCCAATATCTATTCATTTTAATGCTTTATGAAATAGTTTTTAATATTTCAGTGATAAAAAATACAAAGGTTCAAAGCAGATCAAATATAATAAAACTAAAGTATAAAGAAAGTTGAGTTATTTATGCATTACAAGAAAAAATATTTTTAAAATATTACTTTGAAATGTCAACAGCAGAAAGGAGAGATAAACTAA
This sequence comes from Neotoma lepida, assembly GCA_001675575.1. Classification (NCBI taxonomy): domain Eukaryota; kingdom Metazoa; phylum Chordata; class Mammalia; order Rodentia; family Cricetidae; genus Neotoma; species Neotoma lepida. Next base: position 33,576 of record LZPO01055569.1, on the reverse strand, counting down.
CCTTCTGTGTCTATCAACGTGTCTGACCATAAAAGACACTAATATCTTTGATGTACAGAATCTACTCTTCTCAAAAGGTATGCTCAGAGAGCAAATGTGGATATTGTATAGAGTTTGACCTTGAAGAAATCAAGTGGGGAAATTTTATGTGGAGGTTTCCCACAATAAAGGTGGATTTGGGTCTAGGTTGCATTTTCTTGTGGTGCATTAGTAACTACTTACAGATGAAATATGTTGAGTGCACCTCCAGGAAGATTACATTCCTCTATGATTGTTACAGTCTAGCAAAAAAATAAAGTTATTCATGTTGAAACTGAGCTAAAAATTCTGTTATTTAATGGATTTCCTATCATGACTGTTACTATAAATTCATCAGAAAAAGTGCTACTCTCTCTTTATGTTGTAAAGCATTGGGGAAAAAGGAAAAGAATCTTGGAAGCATTCACTGACACTTCCTCAGCATCAGCTTGAATACTTTCCAGCACTCCACTAGCAAGCATACACATGAAATAGGAGAGGTTCAAGTCTTCACAGAAATCCCAGCAGGAAGGCTTTATTATGTTTGGCTCTAACTGAGGCATCTTTAAAGGCAAAAGGTTGACATCTGCCCTTGTGTCTTTCATCTTGCAGCATTGTTGTAAGTAGGACTTGCTGTCAGGATCATAACAGAATAAGGAGAGGGTCTCTTGGCTCACAGGTACAGGTGGTAATGCAGGAGCATCAGGAGCAGCTCTCATCTTCACAGAAATGGCACTGACATGGACAAAAATGATTTTACACTACTTGACATTCTTGTTTCAACTATTTAGAGGAGGTGTTCAAAACATCAAAAATACATGAAGAACTTTGTTACTGTTTCAGTAGCTAGTCATAAGTTGGGAGGTAAACATATTTTAAATATATGTACATTTGTGTATCTGGGTACATACATGTGCATGTACGTGCCTGAGGAGGACAGAAGAGCATAATAGATACCCTGGAGCAGGAGTTACAGGCAGCTGAGAGCCACGATGTGGGTGATAAGATTGAGNTCTGGTCCTCTGCAAGAGCAGAGAGAACTCTTGACCACTGGGCCAGATGTCCAAACCTCAAACAATATTTGTAAACAGTGTAAGACCTTCATTTTTGGAATCTAGGGAAATTATTTGGTTTTTGGAGCAGGGCATGTTATAAGACCACACATCCTGGACACTCAAGGAGATAAAATGTCTTTGGTGTTGTTTTTCTGCTCCTGGATATGTTGATTCTCTGAAGTCTTATCTCACAGAGTGGTGCCAACATCATTCTTCTGTGACTTGTCACTCTTTTATTCTGGAAAATCTGTAATCTTATCATCTGTTGCTTATCATGCATAGATACAGTAGTCTTATTCTGAGGAAATGCTTGCTAATCCAAAATGAGAGACTTGTTTTCATTCCAACTGCACCTGAACTCAACAGCCAAATGCTCACAGATATTAATGCAAAGCTGACCTTAAACCCATACCTACAGCTTCACATGGACATGATAATGCCTACCAAAGTCCACATGGCACTGTCACTGAGTCATTTCTTCTTGTNTGATNATGGTTTTTCTGAGAAATCTCATTATTAGACTCACAAGTCCAGGTTAAGAAATTCCACTGTGTGCAATGAGGAGTTAATAAGCCAATTCCAGCTTTCATTTGTTCTTTGAATCATTACATTACTGTCTCCAGCCTTTTTATCTATAAACTGCTTCTTTGTACAAAATTAATGAGTCATTTCTAGTACATTCTTCCTAAGATAAAGCCTAATGATTTCTAACCATCATGGGCATTTAATCACCACCCCTCTGTGCAATCTTTCTCTCACAGGTGTAATTTTATACCTAATATTTATAAATTTTTATATTTTATGTCCATGAAGACAAAGCCTTTTGCAGAAACAAAGACATGTTTGGAAAAGGTGTCTTTAAACACTTAATATAAATTCCTANAGCTCCATCCTTTTTTGTAATTATTAATTCACATTTGCCATTAAATAGACTAATATTTTTGCTTAAAGTTTAATGTTTGACTNGGACATTAGCATGTTGTTAGGATAAAATTTTTAGTGCTCAACTCTTTGTAAAAACATCAAGATAAACAAATATTGCAAAGCCGGTTGTTGTNATACAATGTTACAATCTAAAACTTGGGAGGATGAGGTTGAATTATTGCTGTGAGCCTGAGGGCATCTTGGCTTACAAAGTCCGTAGCTGAACAGCCAGTGCCACATAAAATTTTACTATTTCCCTTGTAGGGTCTGGCTTTTTGGAGGCCAGGGCCCATGGTGGGACACTTGGCGCAGCCTTGGCACAGGGAGGAGAGTCTTGGACCTGCCTCAACTGTGTGTGCCAAGCTCTGGGAACTCTCCATAGGAGACCTTGTCTTGGAGGAGGTGGGAATAGGGGGTGGATTGAGGGGAAGGCTGGAGGGGCGCAGGAGAAGGGAGGAGAGCAGGATCTGTGGTTGGTAAGTAAAATGATTGGAAAATCTTTTAATAAAAAATGTTTGGTCAAAAAAANTTTCGTATTTCACAATAATAAGTGAATAAATACAATTTTAAGAAGAGAGGGCAGCATATAAAGAAACATAAAATATTGAANCAAAAATATTTTCACAGGAGCTCAAGAAATGTATCACCCCAGTGTAGATGAAGTGAGAGGAAAAGGTCATTTAAGCCACAGATGGTACAGGATCAAGAGAGGGATGCTCCATGGGTCTGAGGTGAGACCATGTGGATATATCTGTGGATAGCAGATATTTCCTTGGATATCCAATCTAAGGCTGTTCTGGTAAAACTCAGTGCTGAAACAACCCCTGGGTTTCAGACTCCAGTTTCTTTTTACAGATTATGTCTGAAGGCACATGACAANGTTCAATGTGTTCCACAGCCCCAGATTCCAGTTTTCCCTCAAAATNGACTCAGTTCCTAGGCTCATTATACCATCAAGTCAAAAACTGCAGCCACAGAGACTGAGTCAGATGACGGTGGCCATCAGCACCTATCGGGGCTTCAGGGACACTTGGAGGAGCCTGAGAAACCCACAGAGGCTTCAAGGGGAGATGCAGTGGTGGAGGATGAATCTGTAGAGTGCTTATTATTTCCAGAACATCAACAACAACAAGGGCAGGTCTTATGTGAAGATGCTTTTAAAAAGTCTACCCATGGAATTGTGGGAAAAAAGATGGCGATGTGGAGCCGCTCATGGAGGAGAGAAGTGAAATTAGACATACAGCTGTGGTGAAGATATGGGAGCAGCAAAGGAGCATGTTGTGGCTAGGTAGGGCCAGTTCTCAGCCCTCATCCTCAGTATGGAGCTGCCTCTGCTGCAGCTCAAACTGCTCACCCTGCTGGTGGACATGAGAGCATGTTTCCTTGGCACTGACCAGAGGCTGCAGTCAGTTATGCCCACGGAGTTGACAAGGTGGCTTCCCNAAGGGGAGGTTGGTATGGCACAGAGCTTATGCAGAACCTGCCCCTAGATGCTGCCCAGCCACAATAACTCTGGGCAGCAACTATATATCCAAGATAAATCTCAACTACAGTCCAGTTTTATGGTGGTTCAGAAACCAGAAACCTTGAATCAGAGCAATAACTCATTGCAGTAAGTATTTGTACATAAAGCTGTTTAGGCAAAAAAATATANTTTGTGACACACAGCAGTTTGCAAGCCTACTTTAATAAATCAAAGTGTGATAGAGAGGATGGCAGAATGGAGCTGTGTATGCGTGCTCTGCCCCTGCCCCTGAAAGCTCTTACTAGCAGCAAGATCACCCTAGCTCNGAGCACAAGATATCAGAGATAAGAATGGTTCATTTTCTGGCTTAAGGCTCTTAAAATACCGCCATGGTCCCTGCTGCTGCCTCAGTCCATGATGATGTCTGAGATCCACTGGAAACCATGTGGAAACCAGCAGTGCTGCTGCCAGCTGTTATGGGCAAAGTGACTGCAGATTCATATTGAGAACAAGAGACATTGAAGATTTCTGTGACACACACCCCCAAAGGAAGCTATTGAAGAGATTCCCTAAAAATTGTGACAATGATGCTCTAGCTCATCACCATTGATGGTTTCTGGTGGGGGTGGGGGTAGAGAACTCAATTATCTTTAAGGGGCTGGCCACTGGGAGTTTGACTATGCTCCAATGGCTATATGGACAATAGACAATATGGACAATAAATTGGACTTGGTGTATTTTTTTTCACTTTTGGAGAAGGGCACAATGGTGAGAGGGTAGACTTGGGAGGAATGGGAAACAAGTGTGATCAGGGTACATTGTATGAAATTACCAAATAATCAATAGAGATGTTATATAAGTTGGAGAGAAAGGAAATAAAAGGAAAAAAAAAAGCAATCACAGGCATTGAGCCCACCCCTCCACCGAACTAAGTTTACGACAAGTCTCACATAAACAATTTATGCACCATACACTAAAAGTCAGTTCCACCCTTGGGATCTGGCTCTAGCCCCTACTTAATGCCAGATTGGGCCCAGTTGCCCAGTGTGCTTCTCTGACTCCCATGTACCAACTCCTAAAGATACAGATTCCAGAGCGGCCCCTGCAACACTAGAAACCCACCAAGTCCCTCTGTTTTCAATTTCCTGGCCAATACTCACGATTCCAGATTCCTGTTGGCTCCCCAAACTCAAGATCTAGATATTTTCTGTTTAAGGTGCTCTACCTATACCAGTCTGCTGCCATGGTCCTGAATGCTGGAGTACTCAAGAGTGTCAGCCTGCTACAGTGGCCCAGGAGTTCATGATTATATTACTGGGCCTTGTGGATCCAGAGTGTATGCTGTTACTGAGGCCCAAACCTACAAACTCCAACTCCCAGTGGACCAAAGTGTTAAACTTATCCTGAAACCNGCATCTCTTGTATAGATATGCCTCAAGAACCACTCAGTCACAACTCTTTATCATCTGATCTGTGATGAAATAAGAAAAGTTATTTTCTCATTTACTGTACTATGAAGACACTTAGAGGAAATTAATATAAGCACTGGAAGGGCAACTGAGGAATTAAACTTGGCTGAAATAACACCAGGGAAGATTCCAGATGACCAATGGNAGGTTTTATTATAACTAAGGTGGCCTTGCTAACACAGTTGTTGGAGACTGTAGAGACTTAAAGAGGAATAGAGTGAGAGACAATTTTAGAAGCTGAATGTATGAAGTTCAACATTGTTCAGGAGAAAGAGAAGTAAATGTCCAGAGAATGAGAAAAGGCCAACAGGATGATGCAGTGGGTAAAGGTACCTACTACCAAACATGAAGACCTAGGTTTGATCTGCCAGTTCCCAAGAAGTGATTCCCTCAAGTTGGAGTCTGATTTCCACATGCACATGCACATCAAGACACATGGTCACCTACACACACACACACACACACACACACACACACACACACACACTAAAAAAATAAATATAGTAAAAATTAAACAGGGTGAAATCAAGTTGCTTATTCATTTGTGAAAATGCCTAAAAGAATGAGAATTTTCTAATATTATATAGAAAATTCCAAAATATTTGTGTGTGCTTCCTGTTAAGTAATTTAATGTTTTTTTTTCAATTTATCATGTAAATTGACTTTATTTTAGCCAATAACCTAAAAAAATAATAATTATATAGATTTATAGATATAGTTTTTCATGACATATAATATAATATTTAAATCAAATCTATTTCTTCAATAATTGCTATCAATGCCTTATAACCATTTACCACTTCCATCTAGCTTTTTAAAATGCCATACTGTCACATTCAGATACGCTGTGATATCACATGTGAATGGCTCCCCTCAGTCAAGATGATGACACTGGTTCCTTCATCAGCCTCTGCCATGTCCTCCACACTCCACCCAGCTTCTTGATCACATTTCTATTGTCAGCTTCTGTGAGAAGGTAGGACATTGTCATTATTATTGTTATTTAAGTTATATTTCATTACNTTAATGAGAAAACCCTTCTGCTAATCCATAATTCCTCTCCTCCAAGCTCTGTTCTCCTGTGAAGTAGGATGGCTTTGAGTGAANTTTCTTTTCTCTTGTCCTCTTCAACATACTCTGAAATCTCGTTGTTTTATGCACGGGGCAGTCTTGATGTAATTCATTCTGACTGCTGACCCTTGACCTCCTCATATCTTAGTAGTCAAAACAATCTATAGGTTTAGTTGTGTTATCTTTCAATATATTCTATCTGCTTTTTTTGTTACAAAGTATCATTTTAAACTCAGAATCTCAACTATTTGCTCTTTTAAGCTATCTCCAAAGTTCCCCCTCTCACCTCTTCCACCATTTTTCTTACTTTTCTCCCTTTGAATATATATTTTCAAACAACCTGTCTACACTCTTTAATTTTTTCCTCTGTTTGATCTGTACGCCTATTGATGTCTTTATATTTTTAACTTTCTCTAAAACATTTTTGGTTCAAAGTTACTTTTAATTAGTTCCATCTCTCTACTACAATTCTTAGTGAGAATATCAAATAATTTCTCTGTATTCTGTTGAAGATAAATGAGTTGCATTAATGTCACTCTTTTAGACTCTCTTTTAAAGCATTTGTACACAATGGTTAATATCTATTTTCTGACACTTTATCTTGACCATTAGATGAGGCCCAAGTTCCCTGTAGTTCCCTACTTATTGGTGTGTGACATCATCTCCACATAACTTCTAAAATTCATGTGTGTAATATATAAGTTCTTTATTCAAAAATGAATGGAGACTAGAATCAGCAAATTCAGTTTACCCTACTCTGTAAGTCCTTTGCTTTACTCTGTATGTACTTCCTTTTAGAATTCTTTGTGTTTTCATAGTAAGCAAATGTTATAACTGATAGTGCAGTAAGCACCAGGAAGAAGCACTAAAAGAATTACTGAAAAGGTTGTTCAGTCCAATCTATGATGAAAAGAAATTTAATGGCTAACCAGTTTTGTAAAAAGTCTTTTAAAGAGAGTTTGATTTCATATTTATTACTTAGGTGGGGCTATTTAGTGCTCTGCTCTGAGTCCTGGAAGNAATTTCTAAGGACTTGCCAAATNACTTTTCCTACATAGAAAACAGTCCACACTCTTTCTCCTATAGTGTCATGAGGTCATTCATTATTGAAATAGTGAATCCATTTTATTGTACCGTTTGTAACTAATAGGGTTCATCTGTACTTTTTGCTTGATAAGTAAAAAAACAAAATTCTATGTTACAGAACTGCACTTGTTTATCATCTTTTGCATGGAACACCTTCAACATCTACAGACAATCCCTATTCATGTGTTTTAATTACAGTGAAAAATACTATAATGACATCCTGACAGATAGTGGAGCCCCACACTTACTCATCACATATAGGATGAGTTTTTTGAAAGTGGAGTTACTTTTGCACTCTAAAAAAATTTGCATGCACAAAGATGCAGGTTGAATATTTCAGTGATCTTGACAATTAAATACATTAAGATGATTTAGTAAGGGTCAAAGAAAGTTGGATTTACTAACATTTAACTTCTTAAATTAGTAAAATACAAATTAATCAAAGTATCAGCTTAGGATTCTAGATTGGGCAGCTACAGTGAGAGTTCTACATTAATGTGTAGAGGACAGAAGCTTAAATGTCCCAAATGTATTACTAAAGAAGAGAACTGATAGATGGACAGTCTGTATTTCAATTAAATTTTTTTCCCAAGAGTAGGGATGTGGGACTGTTGTCTCTTTAGACACCTCAGAAAAGACAATGGAAACAAAATAATTAAATCAGCAATTGTATGAATTGAAAATGAACATATTTCCCAGAGAACCACAGAGTATTGATATAGATATATCTCTAATAACTATGCACTTGAATTCTAGCAACTATTTTCCTTAAAATATCAGATGTGCAGCTGCTCCCACTGTGTTCAGAAGAAAATTTCCTTGCAGCTGACCACCAGCTCTGTCTCTTATGATCTTTTTGTCCACTGTTCCACTGTGATTCAGGAGCCTCAAGTGGGGTATATAGGTGCTGTGCATATGTTCTGTTTAGAGCTTAGCATTCTACAATCTCTTATGATCTGTAAGTTTGCCAGTTGTGGGTCACTNTATTAATTACAGTTTACTAAATGTAATAACTTCTCAGGTGAGGGTTCAGAGGCACAGTAATCTGTGAATGTAAGGATAAGTCATTAGGAGTTAGTTTATACTGTGCCCACTTAAGCAACATAAAATTAATAGGTTCTCTTCTAGGGTCTATGGCCTGTTTAGCTCGAAGTTCTTAGCCATATAAATAGTGTCAAGTATGGGCTTTATATTCTGGAGTGTTTCTTAAATTCAACCAAAAAGTTGTTGGTTACTTCCATGACATTTGTGTCACTATTATCTCATGGGCATTTCTTGCTAGACCAGTCATTATTATAGTTCCTAGGAATAATAGCAGCATATACAAAACCTGTTCATGTCCAAGCCAGACCAAATCCTAACATGAACTGGTGAGTTGGGAATGAAATCTGACCCCAAGTCTTGGAGATATTGGTACTTGTTAGCTCTGGGAGTGGGAGAGTCAGTTTTGTTTTGTTTTTTCTAAAAGTATAGCCTCCAGTAAATTGGTCGTTCTCCAGTGGAAAAACATATATTCAAGATCAGTTGGAAATCANAAGTTGTTGTTGAAGGCTTAAAAAGAGTCATGAATTTGAGTATGTTAAGAAGGGAGGGTGGGCTCACCAAGAAAACCATCCTGTGTAACACTAACAACCACCAGAGTCATAAGCCCACCCTGCACCAACTGGGAACAGGTCTTGAGCCCCTAGGCCCTGGGGGGACATTCCATGTTCCTCGACCCCAGCCATTGGAGCCCCAGNGACCAGGCAGCTGCCTCTTTCCCTGGCCCCTTGATAAGAGAATCATCCTGTGTGACACCAGTAACCACTGAAGTCATAACCCTGCACCGACTGGGAACAACTGCTCCCTGAGAGATAGCCCACTACCGCTGATTGGACTAAGCTGCTCCCTGAGAAACAGAGTCCATCAGCACTGATTCAACCAAGAGCTCCCATTGGACCAAGAGTATCAANTGGACCAAGAGAGGCACCCTCAGACACAGACACCACCTGCATCGAGTGGAGGAAGAGATGGGTAGATGTCAGTGCAAAAATACATGCAACAACATAAGGACCAGCATGGCACCATCAGAACCTAGTAGTTCTATATCAGCAAGATCTGGGCATTCCAGAAGAAGCAGAAGAAATTGACCTTAAAAATGACTTTAAGAAGATTATAGAGGCCCTTAATGAGGAAATGGAAAAATTCCTTAAAGAGGAAATAAAAAATTCTCAAAAAGAAATTGAAGAAAAGACAAACAAAAAATTGGAAGAAATCAAAGAAAGCCAAGAAAAAGCAATTAAACAGGTGAAGGAAATAGTTCAAGATTTGAAAACTGAAATCAAAACAATAAAGAAGATGCAAACTGAGGGAATGCTGGAAATGGAAAATTTAAATAAATGAACAGGAACTACAGATGCAAGCATAACCAACAGAATGTAAGATATGGAAGAGAATATCTCTGGCATTGAAGACACAATAGAGAAAATACATTTGTCAGTCAAAGAAAACACTAAAGACAAAAACATCATAACACAAAACATCTAGGAAATTTGGGACACCATGAAAAGACCAAACCTAAGAATAATAGGGAAAGAAGAAAGAGANTACCAACTCAAAGGCACAGAAAATATATTCAAAATCGTAGAAGAAAACTTTTCCCAACCTAAAGAAGGAGATGCCTATGAAGATACAAGAAGCTTACAGAACACCAAATAGGCTGAATCTTAAAAGAAATTCCTCTTGCAACATAATAACCAAACCACTAAACATATAGAATAGAAAAAAAAATATTAAAAGCTGCAAAGGAAAAAGGCCAAGTAACATATAAAGGCAGACCCATCAGAATAACACATGACTTCTCAATGGAGACTATGAAAGCCAGAAGGTCCTGGACAGACATTATGCAGACACTAAGAGATCATGGATGCCAGCCCAGTCTATTATACCCAGCAAAACTCTCAATCGCCATAGACAGAGAAAACAAAATATTCCATGATAAAAACAGATTTAAACAATACCTATCCACAAATCCAGTACTACAGAAAGCAATAGAAGAAAAAATCCAACCAAAGGAAGTTAGATACACCCATGAAAACACAGGCAATAGATAATCCCACACCAACAAATACCAAAGAACGGAAACACCCAACACTACTACCAAAATATAACAGGAATTAACAATCACTAGTCATTAATATCCATCAATATCAATGGTCTCAATTCACCTATAAAAAGATACAGGCTAACAGAATGGATATGAAAACAGGATTCATCCTTCTGTTGCATACAAGAAACACACCTCAGTTTCAAAGACAGACACTACCTCAGAGTAAAAGACTGGGAAAAGACTGTCCAATCAAATGGACTTAAGAAGCAAGNTGGTGTAGATATCCTAATATCTAATAAAATAGACTTCAAACTAAAATCAATCAAAAGAGATTGGGAAGGACATTACATATTTATCATTACATATTTATCATACTGACCAAGATGAAGTCTCAATTCTGAAAATTTATGCCCCAAATACAAGGGCACTCACATTTGTATAAGAAACATTACTAAAGCTTAAATTGTACATCAAACTCCACATACTAATGCTGGGAGACTTCAACTCCTAACTTTCACCAATGGACAGATCTGCNAGACTGAATCTTAACAGAGTAATAAGGGACCTGACAGATGTTATGACTCAAATGGACTTAATAGATACCTACAGAACATTCCACCCTAGCACAAAAAAATATACCTTCTTCTCAGCACCCCATGGAAATGTCTCTAAAATTGACCACATGCTCAGACACAAAGCAAATCTCAACAGATACAAAAAAATTGGAACAACCTCTATTTTGCCAGACCACCATGGCTTAAATTTAGGTTTCAACAACAACAAAAATTATAGAAAGCCTACAATCTCATGGAACCTAAGTAATGCCCACATTAATCACCAATGGGTCAAGGAAGAAACAAGAATGAAATTAAAGATTTCCTAGAATTCAATGAAAATGAAAGTACAACATACCCAAACTTATGGAACACAATGAAAGCAGTGCTAAGAGGAAAATGTGGGGTCTTGNCCCACCAAAAACTTAGGTCTCCCAAGAAGGGACAACCTGGAGCCNAGGGAAGTAAGTGTGTGCTGTCTGCCCATCTCCCAGCCTCCCTTTCCCAGGAGACAATCAGACATAACAGGGGTCAAGTCAAGCAGGAAATCATTTATTAGAGAACAGTAAGCCCCTTTTAAAGCCTAAATCTACAAGGCTAAAATGAGGGGGGTAGATACCTTGTTGGGCCAATCAGCTTAAAGGTCACCCAATCATGTACCTGTTAAACAACTTGGGTTCCTCCCTCCTTGTTCCCTTCCTCCTTGCCTCCCCCCTCCTCACCTCCCAGCCACAGGCCCCCACAGACCTTTGTCAACAACTTGGGTTCCTTCCTCCCTGCCTCCTCCCAGGGCCAACTTTACTTGTAAACAACTTGGTTCCACAGGCCCCCCACAGATTCCCCCTTTTTGTTTTATTTATCATCAGGGCTGAGCCTATAGGGCCAAAAAGATNGTGCCCAATAGGGTAACCAAGGTATCATCCCCTGCATAGTAAGAGGCACAATGGGATAGCCCCATCTCAGAGCAGAGTCAAAAAACATCTGCCTCCCAGGCCACTAGCCATGAGGCCATCCTATTTCCAGTAACCAGTCCTAGTCCATTCCCAACCCTCTTCTCACAGTGAGCAGGGAGTCTGGTTCTCTAGGAAGGTTCTGAGGACCATCACATATCTGTCCATTTGTGTATGGTAGTCTGCAGGGCCTGGGTCTTTTCTTTATCTACTTGGACATAGTCTACCTTTTCATCTGATGTAACAGATGATGTGTATGGCTTATGGTGAGGGCTCGAGGAGCCTGGCTAGAAGTCCAGGGTTAAGTAGTTCACATTGCCAGTACCCTTCTTTGGATCTGGGCTGTCCTCATTGTCTCCTATTCTGTGTTGCTGATGTTTTATGTGGAGCTAGAGCAGCAGTACTGGGAGGAGCTGGAGTTAAAGGTATGGTTGACCCTAGACCAAGACTTGGTAATAGGTGCCTTGACAGCATGGTTTCTCAGGACTAGAGGCATTGGCTTTATTTTTTGGTTAGGCTTGAGGTGTGGGAGTGACTGGATCTCATTTTCTCAGCTGGGGCCTCTATGAATAGGAAGGGCTGTGGATGGTTAGCCAAGCGGTCAAAGTGATGGGGCCCTGGGCTCATGGGGATAGACACTTTGGGAATTGTCCCCTGTTTGTTCCATAGCCACCAAGGTAGAAGAACTTCAGTTCATGGGCACATAGCTGTCACCAAAGCTGGCACTGTCTGATCGACCCATGATAGTTTTCCCTGGAGATTCAGCAGACCAATGGACATTTTCTCAACCTTGTGTTGGGTACTCATAGGTCTCATAGAAAACTATTCGCCTGGGAATAGTAGCAGCTACAGATTTGTTACTTTTACTGACTGGAGGTCTTTGTTGAGGGCTGCCCCATCGAGGTGTTTTTGGCTGACTTGGCTTGGGGGGACGGAGTGGGGGAACTATGGCTGAGTCTCTAGGAGTGGCCACTGTCATAGCATTGTGGTTGAATGTTCTAGGGATTTGGTAGGCTGAGAGAGGGGTGGTTGGAACATCCATATTGTCTGCTAGAAGGTCTCTAAATTTCTGACACAGAGTGCTGCTGGGTGTCTTGAAGGTGTACACATCTGTCTCAAACTCTGTGAGGCTGCCCTTGGTGTGGCTACGTGAAGCCAGGCTATGGGGGAGGTCATAAGTACTNTTTTTGAATTTTGTATTGTGTTGGCTTGGTTTGGAAAGGCTATAGAAGCCATGGACTTGACTGCTGACTCCATTGATATAGTGTTCATTACCCTTGGCAAGTTTTTGCATGGCTGTATCACTCTTCTGCCAGGTGCCCTGAGAGAAGCTGGCACCCCTCACATTTTTTATCCTTTGACTTATGCATTGGTGTAAGTAGAGATATTCCTGAGNTGTACTGGTAGACAAGACAGGCAGGATGTGGCTTGATGTAGAGAGATTAAACAAAGTGGGCTTGCCAGAGCGTGAAGGGATAGAGGACTTCCTACTGGTGAAACCGCAGATCTGGCAGATGCTCTGGACCCACTTATTCATGTCAGCCTCTGTCTTAGCCACCAGATAAAAAGTGCACTCACTGGTCTTGATATCAAACATAAAACTATCCTGTAGCCCTTTCTTATTGAAGGTCAGGCCTGCATCCACCTGCTCACAGAAGTTCAGGTTGCTGATCTGCAGAGGTTTCTTGGAGTGTTTGTTCTTGTAGTATGCCAGAACATCTGGGTCGCCACTCATCTGGCCACTCTGCATTATAAACCATCATTTCTTCCAGGCATAGTGCCTCAACTTCTCAGGAGGTGATTTCCTCAGCAAGCCAGTGCACACCATGTAATCACAGCTGCCGCTCATGTCGCAGGCTGACTGGAACCCTCGGCCAGCTCCCACAGATATCAGCTCATTAATTTTAGCCCAATTCTCCCATTCACTACTCTCCCAATCCTCAGGCCTTTCTGCCTTCTGGGGCTCTTGAGGAGGGAGGGGTAAGGAATTTGGGTGAAAGGTTGCCTTAAGCACCATAATGGTAGGATTAAATCCCAGCAGTGGTGGGATGCCAAAATGTTTTTTCCTCTCTCTAACCAATCTTTCCACCTTATCCCAAGTGCTCCAGGAAAAGAGGTTAGCACTGGGCACCCAGGGCACTAGGGAAACAATAGTTTCCCAAGTAGCAATGGCATTGACTTCAGATATTACATNCCCCCTGGACCTGATCTTGTAGCACAGGGCTTTAAGGGCCTGCTCTTTCTTCTGTAAAGTTGCATTACCCATACTGAGGGTCTCACTTACCCTGAAAGACCACTTAGCCTCAGCCAGGTGTACTATTGAGCCCAGCTTAGGACAATCAGCTGTGGGGTCCTGTCCCATTGAAAACTTAGGTCTCCCAAGAAGGGACAACCTGGAGCTGAGGGAAGGTAAGTGTGTGCTGTCTGCCCATCTCCCAGCCTCCCTTTCCCAGGAGACAATCAGACATAACAGGGGTCAAGTCAAGCAGGAAATCATTTATTAGAGAAGAGTAAGCCCCTTTTAAAGCCTAAAGCCACAAGACTAAAAAGAGGGGGGGTAGATNCTTTGTTGGGCCAATCAGCTTAAAGGTCACACAATCATGCACATGGTAAACAACTTGGGATTCTCCCTCCTTGATTCCTCCCTCTTTGAATCCCCCCTCCTTCCCTCCCAACCACAGGCCCCCACAGACCTTTGTCAACAGCTTGGGTTCCTTCTTTCCTGCCTCCTCCCAGGGCCATCTTTACTTGTAAACAACTTGGCTTCTCAGGCCTCCACAGAAAATTCATAATGCTAAATGCCCACATAAAGAAGATGGAGAAATCTCACACTAGTGACTTAACAGCACACATGAAAGCTCTAGAACAAAAAGAATCAAACTCATGAGGAGGAAGAGATGACAGGAAATAATCAAATGGAAGGTTGAAATCAATGAAATAGAAACAAAAGAACAATTCAAAGAATCAATGAAACAAATAGTTGGTTCTTTGAAAAAATCAACAAGATAGACAAGCCCCATTCCAAATTAAACAAAAGTCAGAGAGAGAGCACCCAAATTAACAAAATCAGAAATGAAAAGGGAGACATAACAAGAGAAAACCAGAAAATCCAGAGAATCATCAGGTCATACTTTAAAAATCTGTACTCCATAAAATTGGAAAATCTGAAAGAAATGGACNATTTTCTGAATAAATACCACATACCAAATTTAAATCAAGACCAGATAAACTATTTAAGTAGACCAATAACNCCTAAAGAAATAGAAACAGTCATTAAAAATCTCCCAACCAAAAAAGCCCAGGAACATATGGTTTCAGCACAGAATTCTACCAGATTTTCAAAGAAGAGCTAATTCCAATACCCCTCAAATTGTTCCACACAATAGAAACAGAAGGAACATTACAAAATTCTTTTCATGAGGATACAGTCACCCTAATACTGAAATCACACAAAGACACAACAGAGATAGAGAATTACAGACCAATATCCCTCATGAACATTAATACAAAAATATTCAATAAAATATTGGCAAACTGAATCCAAGAACACATCAAAAAAAAGTATCCACCATGTGTGGTGATATTTTATCTGTGTTCCCCAATAAAATTTATCTGAGGATCGGAGGAAAAACAGGACAGCCAGCCACTAGTAGTAAAACAATAGTCATGCAAGTTAGCACATGCCCTTAATCCGTTTGTTTCTCTGTGACTCCAAGGTCACATTGGGAGCTAGCAGAAGGGGGTGGTGGCACACGCCTTTAATCCCAGCATCAGCCATAGAGTTATGGAGGTCCATGCAGACAAGACAGGAAGTGATGGAGCTTGGTGAGGATAGGATATGAGTTAGCAGAATGGACAGGCATAAAAAGCCAGATTAGACCAGAAGTCACTCTCTTCTCTCTTCTCTTTGCTTCGCTCCTTGGAAGTAGAGGCAGCATTGGTNAGGTGAGGCTAGTGGTGGCTTGCTCCTAATTCCTCTGATCTCTGTCAGATTTTCACCCCTATTTGTTGTTCTGTGTCTTTATTAATAAGACTGGTTAGAAGTTCATCTTACAACCATGAACAAGTAGGCTTCATTCCAGGGATGGAAGGATTGTTCAACATATGAAACTCTGTCAATATAATACACCATAAAAACAAACTGAAAGTAAAAGACCACATGGTTATCCCATTAGGTGCTGAAAAAGCCTTGGAAAAAATCCAGCACTCCTTCATAATCAATGTCCTAGAGAGATAAGAAATACAAGGAACATACCTAAACACAATAAAAGCAATTTACAGCAAGCCAACAGCCAATATCAAATTAAATGGAGAGAAACTCAAAGTGATTCCACTAAAATCAGGAACAAGGCAAGGCTGTCCACTCTCCCCATATTTATTCAATATAGTACTTGAAGTTCTAGCTAGAGCAATGACAACAAAAGGAGATCAAAGGGATAGAAATTGGAAAGGAAGAAGTTAAACTTTCACTATTTGCAGATGATATGATAGTATACATAAGTGACCCCAAAGAGTCTACCAGGGAACTCCTACAGCTGATAAATTCCTTCAGTAATATGGCAGGATACAAGACCAACTAAAAAAATCAGTAGCTTTTCTATACACAAATAATAAATCAGTTGAGAAAGAAATCAGAGAAACACCACCCTTTACAATAGCCACAAATNATATAAAGTACCTTGGGGTAACGCTAACTAAGCAAATGAAGGACNNCTATGACAAGAACTTTAAGTCTCTCAAGAAAGAAATTGAAGAAGATTTCAGAAAATGGAAAGATCTCCCATACTAATGGATAGGTAGGATTAACATTGTAAAAATGGCAATCTTACCAAAAGCAATCTACAGATTCAATNCAATCCCCATCAAAATCCCAACACAGTTCTTCCCAGACTTGGAAAGAACAATACTCAACTTCATGTGGAAAAACAAAAATCCAAAACAGCTAAAAGAATCCTGTACAATAAAGCAACCTCTGGAGGCATCACCATCCCTGACTATAGAGCTATTGTAGGGAAAATGGACTGACTAAAGAAACCCATCCTGACCCTGGAGTTCTGACAAGGGGAAGAAACACAGACTGGGTTTGGGACCTGAGCCAGAGAAATGAACACTTTATCCCCAAACCCAGAACTAAGGAAATATGCCCTGACTCTGAAACCAGTACCATAGTANCACTCTGGTCCCTAGAGTCAGAGTGAGTGAAAGATATGTGCCCTGGCCTTAGAATTAATGATCAAGAGCTAAATAAGGTCAGTGAATAAAACATAGTTAGGCTCATATTAGGGCCCTCTTTGTCCTGACCAACTGGCTTGTGAAACCAACCAATCAGAGCAAGAAAGTAGCTGCCCATGGCCAACNGACTTGTGAAACCAGCCAATCACAGAGCAGGAAAGTGGCATCCTGGCCATGAAGCTCTGACCAGGGAAAGAAACACAGCCTGTGTTTGGGACCTGAGCCAGAGAAATGAGCACTTTATCCCCAAACTCAGAACTAAGGAAACATTCCTTGACTCTGAAACTAGTAACAAAATTATACTCTTGGTCCCTAGAATCAGAGTCAGTGAAAGACATGTGCCCTGGCCTTAGAATTAGTGACCAAAAGCCAAAAAAGGCCAGTGAAAGAAACACAGTTTGGCCCTCACATCAGGGTCATCTTTGCCCCTAGCCCACAAAACCAATCCCAGGGAAGGAAAAAACTAGGCAATCCCTGTTGACTCCGCCTCTTGGCCGTCCTATATAAAGGGCCCTGCCTAGGCAGTTTGGGGCTGTTCTCTCCACCCTGGTAGAGGCAACTACTATCCTGGACCCCTCCTTCCAATAAATCTCTTTCTCAAAAGAGTTTTGGGTGTGAAGACCTTCATTCACTGGACAGAAGATCTTTGCTGAGACATCCCATAGAGGATTGAGCAAAGAGGAGCTGAACAGAAGATCTTTGCTGAGACATCCCATAGTGGACTGAGCAAAGGAGAGCTAAGTAACACTTAAGCCTGAGAATCAGAGCTCTGCTAGGAAGCTCACTTAAGTGGGGGCTGAGCAAAGCTCAGCTGTAGCAGCTTTCCAGGAGAGAAGCAGGATTGCTGTGGGGAGGCCATCCCCCACCACACCAGGTATAGTCTGACTCTCCCGAACAGTCAGGATGCCCTTCCCTGCAGAGATGACCTGGCAGCTCTAGGCCTGACTCTCATAAACTGTCAGGATACCCTTCCCTGCTGAAACAGTTCCAGGCCTGACTCTCCTGAATAATCAGGATAACTTCCCCTCCAGGGCTGGGCTGACTCTTTTTAGCCTCAGCCATCAGAGCTGTTCCAAGAAGCTTAAGGTGTCTGGGACATCTACAGGGCAAAGCTGTTCTAAACAGCTTGAGGTGTCNGGGATACCTCACCCTCCAGGGCTGGACTGACTCTTTGCAGCCCCAGCTATCAGAGCCCACTGAGTTGCAACTTTGTTGCTACATTTTGGTGCATAAGCCAGGGACCAAGCTCACTGAGTTGCAACAAAGTACCTACAGCTATAATAATAAAAACAGCTTGGTATTGGCATAAAAACCACCATGTGGATCAATGGAATCGAATTGAAGACCCTGACACAAACCAGCACACATATGAACACCTAATTTTTTACAAAGAAGAGAAGCCAAAACTCTACAATGGAAAAAAAGAAAGCATGTTCAACAAATGGTGCTGGCATAACTGGATGTCAACATGTAGAAGATTGCAAATAGATCCATATCTGTCATCATGCACAAAACTCAAGTCCAAGTCAATCAAAGATCTCAACATAAATCCAGCTACAATGAACTTGATAGAAGGGAAAGTAGGAAGTACTTTTGAACGCATTGGCACAGGAGACCACTTCCTAAATATATCACCAATAGCACAGACACTGAGAGAAACAATTAATAAATAGGACCTCTTAAAACTGAGAAGCTTTTGTAGGGCAGAGAACATGGTCAATAGACAAAAGGANAGCCTACCAAATGGGAAAAGATCTTCACCAGCCTGACATCTGACAGAGGGTTGAGCTCCAAAATATATAAAAAACTCAAGAAACTAGACATCAAAATAGTGAACAATCCAAGTAAAAAATGGACTACAGATCTAAAGAGAGAATTCTCGACTGAATAATCTCAAATGACTGAAAGACATTTAAGGAATTGCTCAACATCCTTAGTCATCACGGAAATGCAAACCAAAACGACTCTGAGATACCATCTTACACCTGTCGGAATGGCTATGATCAAAAACACTGGTGATAGCTTATGTTGGAGAGGATGTGGAGCAAGGGGAACACTCCTCCTTCGTTGGTGGGAGTGCAAACTTGTACAGCCACTGTGAAAATCAGTATGGTGGTTTCTCAGAAAATTGGGAAACAATCTACCTCAAGACCCAGCTGTACCACTCTTGTGCATATACCCAAGGAATGTTCAATCATACCACAAGGACACATGCTCAACTATGTTCATCACAGCATTATTCATAATAGAAAGAACCTGGAAACAAACTAGAATCCGCTCAACTGAAGAATGGGTTAAGAAAATATGGTATGCCATGCGGTGGTGGTGCATGCCTTTAATCCCAGCACTCAGGAGGCACAGGCAGGTGGATCTCTGTGAGTTTGAGGCCAGCCTGGGCTACTGAGTGAATTCCAGGAAAGGTGCCAAAGCTACACAGAGAAACCCTGTCTCAAAAAACCAAAAAAAAAAAAGAAAAGAAAAGAATAAAAGAAAATGTGGTACATATGTACAATGTAGTACTACTCAGCAGAGAAAAACAATGACATCATGAAACTTGCAGGCAGATGAACGGAACTAAAAAAAAAAAATTCTGAGGGAGGTAACCCAGACTCAGAAAGACAAACGTGGTATGTACTCACTCATAAGTGGATACTAAATGTAAAGCAAAGGACAACCAGACTACAACCCACAGCTTGAGGGAGGCTAGCTAGCAAGGAGGACCCTAGGAGGGANACATGGATCACCCATCGACGGAGAAATAGATGAGATCTGCATGAGCAACCTGGGTGCGAGAGGTGGTAATGGAGGGCAAGGGATGGGGGAAAAAACATAGGGGAACAGGAGGTTTGAGCTGGAACAGGGACAGAGTGGAGGGCAAGGAAAGAGAGGTCATGATAAATGAAGGCATCATGGGAATAGGGAGAAACAGAGTGCTAGGGAAGTTCCCAGGAATCCACAAAGGTGACCCCACCTTAGACTACTGACAATAGTCGAGAGGGTGCCTGAACTGGCCTACTCCAGTAGTCACATGGATGAATATCCTAACTGTCATCATATAGCCCTCATCCAGAGACTAATGGAAGCAGATGGGCACCAGGCCGAGCTCTGGGAATCTAATCGATGAGAGAGAGGAGGGATTCTATGAGCAAGGGGCATCTAGATCATGATGGGAAAATGTACAGAGACGACCAGCCAAACTAGTGGAAACACATGAACTGTGGACCAAGAGCTGTGGCACTCCCATGGTACTGGACTAGGCTGCCTTTTGATATGTGAGACAGTTGTTTAGCTTGAACTCTTTAGGGGGCACCCAGATAATGGGACCAGAATCCATCCCTGGTGCATGAACTGGCTTTTTGGAGCCCAGCGCCTATGGTGAGACACCTGGTGCAGCCTTGGTGCAGGGAGGAGGGTCTTGGACTTGCCTCAACTGAATGTACCAGGCTCTGCTGACTCCCTATGGGAGACCTTGCCTTGGGGGAGGTAGGAATGGGGGGTGCGTTTGGGGAGAAGGCCGGAGGGCTGGAGGAGGGAGGAGAGGTGAATCTGTGGTTGGTATGTAAAATGAATAGAAAATCTTTTAATAAAAAAAGGAAGGGAGGGTGGGTCTTGGAAGAGACGTTGAATATGATCAAAATACATTATATGAAACATTCAATGAACTAATAAAAATATTTTGAATAGTATGAAAACCTAACAATGAATCATATTATATTTCTCTCTTNTAATTCTGATTATTGTGTTTCTATTTTCCCTTTAATCCCCACCACTAATCAAGTAATATAACATATTTTCACTTTGAGTAAGAAGGTTTACCTACTTGTAACATTCTTTGAAACTTGTCTATATTCTTAGAACGAGTCTCTGCTTCTTTTATGGTGGTTAATGTAGACTAACAACAGGCCACTGTATTTCCCAGCTTCCACATTTCAGTTTCTTTTATTCTTCCTGTGTCCTTGAATCCACCCAGGTCTTCCCTTCTAA
>LZPO01055568.1:35060-49284 GCA_001675575.1 Neotoma lepida | reverse complement strand
TGAGAGAGTTCATGCTAGAGAAAAACATGAAGAATTCACAAATGTTATGTTCTTGATACTTACTGGAATGTGTTGATAAAGCCCCAGATGAGTAATATAAGAAACAGAAATGAATTCTTCAGAATTCTCATGAAATGTTCAAGGTCACACAGATCCTTACTGATGGTAGTGAGGACAAGCAGATGATGGCAGTATTTTTAGACGTTTGCTAAGAATTACTTAGTCAATCCCTTTGTTATGTACAATCCTCGGATTTCCCATCTTTTTCACGAGCAAAGTATTTGCAATCATGCTAAAAGTTTTTATTAAACTTTAACTTGGAATTTTTAATATAAGAAATCATTTTGATGGCCATTCAGAAGGACAGGGAGAGCAGGATAAAGGTAAAGATTTATGGGACCTGTTTTCTAACAACTTTCTTTCAATGCATTAAAAATTATACAATGAGCAATATCCAAAATTAGGATTACCTTCTCATGACTAAAATACCTTGACAAACAAAAGGTAAGTTAGTACACTAAAAAGTTAAGCATTTCCGCTGAAAAACTGAACAATATTCCACCAGGAATTTTAGAAATAAGGCATACATTTAGATCTGTATTTTAGAATATAAAAATTAGTAAATGGGATCAATTTGTTTGTCAAAATTCCTAATACACACAACTGTATCTTGTGTGTTTTTACTATAAGTCCTACCATTTAAAGATCTCTGCTATTATTATCATTCTAAATTTAAATTTACCATCTTCAGATTCTAGTATGGCAATCCTAACTGGGTATTTAGATGAATCTGTATACTATTTAAAGTTTTTCCTAATATTCTGTGAATTTAATATTGATGAAATTCCACTCCTTTTGTATTATGAATTATATATATATATATATATATTACACACATATATATGTATATATATATATAATATGTATATGTAACTTCATATATGAATATATATGTATATATTTCATTTCAATTAGTGAACCTTGGGAATTTCTTTGATATGAGATTTCTCTGTAATGAAACCGCAATGAAATCCATTAACTCCCTAGGCCACATAACATTATAACCACAGACCACAATCTCCTACTGATAACTAGCCTAAGTATACAGGCAGGGGCCCTGAAAAAGAATCACATAGCCTATAGTATGCAGCAGTTTATCAAACATGGGGTGAAACTTCTCTAAGTGCATTACAGAGTTGATTTCACTGAAGCACAGACAACCTCTATCTTGTGAGAAAGACATGAAAAAGGAGAAAGACACGTGGTTTATATTGAAGGAGAGAAGCCTTTATAANTTAAAAAGTAAACAAAGTGACAAAGCACAGGCATTCTGAATTATTCATGTAATAAACAACGGAGATATTGCACTCACAGAGCTATATGTTTATATTTTATTCTTATAAGAAATAATGGCTTTTCCAATTTTAAATTTCAATTTGCCCTTGTATTTACCTTGTGCCAGGTGTGACTTCCATGATTTCCATGAAAGGCTTCATGTTGAACACTATACAAAATAGTAGGAAGTAAAGTCTGTAATAATGAAAAATCTATGTTATAATAAGAAATGAATGCATGAGCAGACGTCTGCATATTTGATTGCCCTGGAAATTTTGTCACTAAGGAGTCTTGCAGAATGACAAGGTGGGGGAGGGGACAGTGATCAGAGGTGCTTCTCTGCAGAACCAGCAAATTCCCAGAGGAGGCACTGTTGCACTGCTGGTCACAGCTAGATCGTCTCTGCTTGTTAGAAGCAAGCGAGATGGTCACACAGGACTCACTCTGTCACATGGCTTAGTAGCTTGTCCTCAGCTCCCCTGTATCACCCCAGCAAGGAGCATCAGACTCCTTTATTCAAGTGCAGTGCAGTCTCTTTCAGATTAACTCATGCTTCCTGGTTATTCTAGAAGTTTCTGAAACTCCCAATTTAAGCTATACCTTTAAAACCTTCCAAGCAAGTAAAAACATATTTTTTTTTTCAACCGAGAGAGAGCACTGGATGCGATGAAAGCTATTAAAGCAATAAATGTGAAACATTGTAAAATACAAGAAAATTGAAATCACTCAACAATAAATATATACAACAGAGAACAAGTTATGAATTTAGTATTTTATAATACACTTCTGAAAGATCTAATGTGTTGAACTTGAAACAGATTCATTCACCTTTTGTTATCTACATACAGTCTGAGAAGTTTAGACCAGTATTTCCATTTAGGAACCAAAATACTGAATAATAGGAATGCTGGCAAGAAAATGATGCCTGAGAAGAGACAGTGATTTGATTTTTCAGACCAAAGAAGACTGAATAGTGGCCAAGAAAATGTGCTCTCCTCTCTCTCTTCCCCATTGGACACTAAAACCTAGAGTCAATTCAATGAGTTGCAAGAATACAGATGCCTTAAAAGTACCCATTTATAAAAGAAAAAAAAAGGAATAGTTCTCTGCTATTAAGTCAATAAAAATAGACTTAGGAAGAGTGGTCCATCTGTCAAATGATAGTTAACACAACTCTGGTGACCTACCACAGTCCTTAATTACAATAATATCTCACCCTGTGAGTTCACATGCCCTTTTAGTTGCATTGCAAATTGTAATACCTTCAAGGAGGGGGATGGGTTGTGCTGCCTGCTTTATTTTTCTTCACACACACAGAATTTCAGCAAGCTTTCTCAGACAAAACAGTTAAAACTGGATGTTGCCTCTCATTTCTCCCGTAGTCATTGACAACTAAACAACACACAAGAAAGATTTCCATAAAGTTGCTGGGCTGACTAGTACCCACACTTTAGCATTTGACATCATACTTTTCAAAATAGTCCCTAAAAATGAAGAAAAACATTTTTAATGCATTTCTCTTTCACATAGAGTAACAAGAAAAACATTTGGGTCAACATCATGTCTAGCTAGTTCTTTAGAAAAGAAGCTGTTTTGGTGGGTTTCTGGGAGCTGCAAATGTCATTGCTTTCTCCCTTAGCTCTTCCTTCCCCTTAAGAACTTCTCTTTATAAAGACAAAAAACTACTTCGATGTTGCTTACAGTGCATCAGCACAAACTTTCCTTTATCAAAGCTTGCTACTCTTTAAAACACACTTTTTTGTGTGTGTTGACAATCTGCCTTTACCAATATATATATTATCAATTTGCAATGTCGATATAGTGACATTAATTTTTACTCTCTGTATAGACACAGACATAAAGTTCTGTCCACCTGCCTCTGTATAAAAAACTGGCTGGGCACAGGCATGGTGAAGGGCAAATCGTATTTTTATAAATGTTGAATTTAGTACATGACCTAAAATGGACAAAATATTTCCTGCAAAGTAAAAAGTGTTTCACAAATATTCATGGTTTAGGATGCAGACCTCCATCCAGTCTTGAGATGCTCAATTATGTTTTTTTTTTTCAACAGCTTACGATTACTCCAGTGATGGCTTAACTCATTTTGACAAGCTTTACTCACCTGAACTATGACATATAAGAAATCCGAAGGGTTAAGTATCTAAAACGTGAAGGCATTCAGAGCAAAGGTCCTTTTGTATTAATCCACTCTAGAAAGCTGAATAGTAGCAACTAGCCTTGTGCCAAGTGAACCCACGAAGAAGTCCAAGTCCAGCATACATTCCAGAGAAGCAGGGCGCCCTTTTCCCAGCTCACACCTAAGGTTCAACTACAGGAGGAGCCAGAGGCAAACCCTGCAGATGCACCCGATCAGCGGAATATTAATTACAAAGGGGGGAAAGCAACCTTAAGTGAGTTCCACATTCACACAAAGCCAAATGTGTCTAGTGTAGACAGTTCAAAGGACTCCTGCTTCCACAGGCACACACCTCCTTCCAGCCTCAGACCTCTGCAGAAGCCGGCGGCACTGGCTGTCCGGAGTTGGCGCCGACATCAGTCCAAGGTTCAGGGAGGGGTCCGCTGAGTACCTCTTTGAGGACAGGGGTGCAAACGGCGGTCGTTTACCTCTGCATCTGGAATAGGCTGGGATTCGCTCTTACCCTACTTCCCAAGCGTTGCACCTGGTGTCTGTCAACACGGCTTTCCCAGCCAAGCTCGTGAGAGCTCAGTCCTCATGCCTGTCTTGCCAGACAGAAGCACGTCTCACGACAGCACGCATTAACTTGGGAACGCCGCGGGAAACTCCGCACGGATACCCCTGCCCGCTCTCTCTGCTCACAGATCTGTCCTGCTCCCCGCGGTGCGCTGCTATGTCGTGCGTTTGCCCGAGCGCCCTCCCCAGCCCCACGCCGAGCACACACACTCACCAAGTGCCTCACTACCCTGCCAGCCGCGTCAGATCCCTGACACCACAGCGTTTGCATCCGAAAGGATGCGCCCTTGGCTTGGGGGATGGGGATGTGGGGCCCACGGGTGCCCAGGGACGCAGTGCTGGCAGCGACGCGCGCCAGGCAGACATGGAGGCAAGAGATCCGCACCTGCTCAGCCCGCGGCCGCAGCTCTTCCTCCAATCACAGCGCACTCCGCGGGGCGCGGAGATCTTATCTAGCCTTGAAAGCCAAGGTCCAGCTCCCTGCGGAGTCTGGAAGGGCCACCGTCGCCCCCACCCTTACCCCGACACACACACACACACACACACACCTGTCTCTTATACACATCTAGATGTGTATAAGAGACAGCACACACACACACACACACACACACACACACGCCACACAGACACGCTAGCTTCTCTGCATGGTGGTCTCCGGTACCAGGTCGGGAGCCAACCGGAGCGCGAGTCCCCAGAGAGGAAGGGAGGGCGAGAGCGGATGACAGGGAGAGGGGGCCGGCCTGGGAGTGAGCGCTTAGAGGGTTGTGCGCATCCCAGCAGGTGACAACTGACAGCACTTAGCGGGAGAAGCTACTGGGACTTCAGGACCTCCTTGAGACCCAGGAAGGGCTGTTGGCTGTCCCCTCCAAGTGGGAGCCGCTTAGCCTGCACGCACGCGCACACACCCACACCCACACCCACGCATCCTCCTCCATCTCCTGACTGACTGATCTGAACAGATGGATTCCTTCTCAGTGAAATACAGAAGACCGTTGAAAATGGGAGGGGCTCAAGCTTCCCTGTCACTCCTCCCTGCCCCCAAAGTATTTGCATCTGAAAGCAAGAAAGTGGGGGACTTTTGAGTTTCAAGAATTCTTTTTTTTTTTTCAGGCTCTCGCACCTCCCCCCCTTCAATGCCTGTGTAGGAAGCCTTTATGAATTAAGCTCTTGAGGCAGGAAGGCAGTCATAAAACTAACCAGAACTTAGTTTTCTTGCTTGATAGTCTTGTCCTTTCATTCTCCTCGGATTGCCCTACTTTTACTTTCTTTACTTGCAGAAAATGCCCTTCCCTGCTTTGCTCTCTAAGGCAAAACTTTCGAGGTGTGTGATTTCCAAGCAAGGTGGAAATCGAGAGAGTCGTGAGGCGGGCAAGAGGAGCCGGAGAGAGTAGCTGGGCTTTTATTCACAATGCGCATAGCGCAGTGGAACATGCTTTGTTTGCCTCTGTTGGGTGCTTGATTTGGTGTTTGTTCGGCGGAGATCAGAGTTGAATAGATCAGTATCGTTGCTTTTCGTTTTACCAGTTCGTCTAACGGACACCTCCTTCTCCTACCTGCTCAACTTAAGCAGCAACTTCACAAGAGAAGCAGACTTGTCCCTCAGTCTCTGATTTCTTGATTTCTCATTCACTGGTGCAAGCTTGCCCTTCACCCAATTCAGTGGGTCCTGACCTTTGAATTTCTACCTCTCCCCAACCTCCACCGGCAGGATTTAAAGTGGACAGCACTCAAGTGACTAAGGAAGAAGGATCCTTAAATTAAAGCTATATGGGCTACACGGAGACACCTTGTCTCAAATAAACATAAACAACAAATATATCATGTGTAAACGAGCTCTGTGCTAGTAAGCAGTCTCTTTGAACTCCTGATAAATCTGGTACCTCCTTATTTGCCATTACTTCACTTCATGTTAGTTTTCCCAAGACTATGCTTCTGTGACCAGGAAAAATTCATGGTCAGATATTGATATCTAAACCTTAAGCTCTGGCATTACACTTTCAGTTCTTTGAAAGGCTCAATCCTAAGTGTTTCCTGACTCCTGACATGCAATCTGCAATGCTGTTTGTCTGTTTCTTTTTCCTGTCTAACCTTGCATACACTTGCTTCCTTCTGGAACAATAACTTTTCTTATAACCTGTCCGGACTGAAAACTATAGGAGGGTAAAGACAAGGATTTAGTATGAACAATATATGAAGGATGTTTGGCCCTTGTAATAAATGTTTTTGTAACGAGGAAGCAAATATCTGTATGTCTGTTGGCATTTAACTCTGACCATATTAGGCTAACTGTAAACTGCTCTCTACATGCCTGGGCTGCAGGAATATATTATAAGAACTCAGCTGGTTATAGCAAAGCCGCTACCTGTAGGGATCAAGGAATTCCTTCAGAGGAAGCCAAATTCCAAGGAGTATTTGGTGCTATTTGGCTTGTTATGTATCAGCTGTTTTCTGTTATGAATATCATGTGTGCCTTCATAGCTTTCCTAATTGATTTTTTCCTAAGAATTGCTACAGTGTGGGCTGATCACTCTTTGGACATATACTCCTGAGGTATTTGGAAACAAAGCTACTTCAGGAAAGATCTCTTCCCTCAGGCCCATCTCTTTCTCCTATTAGCACTAGAATTAAATATCTCCCTTAGTCACATTCCAGGACTAACAGAAATAACAGCCCAGACCACGACATAATAAAATTCCTGAATTAAGGTAAATTCCTCANGGAGACACTGCCTAGGTAAGGTGGACCCTAAGTAATAGCTTTGCATAATTTAGCTTGGACCCTCCTTTTTACAACCTTACTAACTTTGTAGACCCCCTAACTCAACTAACCACTTCTAGGAATGTAGATTGAGCATGTAAATTCTCCTTTTGATATACTAACTGATATTAGCCATCAGATGACCTCTCCTCCTTTAACCACTCCATTTCCAGGTTGTAAAAGAAAGCCTGACAATCACTGCATCAGGAAAATTCTTACCTGCCTTTATGACCTTGCAGGAATTCAAGCCTGGTGACCTGTATGTAAGGGGAGGATTGCCTTACTTGGGTTTATAACAATATAGCTCAGAGAACTAAGAGGAGAATAGAGAGGAATAAGGACAGAGAGGAGGATAGGACTGGAGGACTTGAGGACGGGATGAAAGATGAGGAAGAGCCAGATGGGAAGTACTAGGTGGATAAGGACTAGAAGGGATGGACTCAGATGAAGTGGAATTAAGAGCGGAGAATTAAGATATAACTCAGAGGGGACAGTAGATAAACATAGAGAGAATTATACAGAAAGGAACTAGGTTTGAGAACAGAACTGAAGCTGTGTAGATAGGATTCCATGCCAGAAAAATAAAGTAGATGGACATAGAGCTCGGTGTACTTAGATTTATTTCCCAAAAATTAAACTCGCCGTTGTGTAGTTTTCCTTCTGGGCCCCTGGGAAGTATAATACTCATAAGGCTGGTCCTTTTAATATTATACAAGACCTGGGTCATTCAACTGAGAAAGATGACACCATAATTGGCGATCAATGCAATCAGTCACAACACCATCTTTTCAATTTACTCTTGTGATAGATGGTCCTATATAGCTTCAAACTTCAAATTTTCTATGTAGTCACTGCTAACCTTGAGCTCCAGATCCTCTTTTTATGCAAATAATATTACATGAAATAAAAATGTTTATAAACAGTGACAACAATTTATTTTAATACTTTTAGTTTTCCACTTTTCCCACCTACCTTGAGCCTGTGCATAAAGATTGATTATAAATGTTGGTTGTCATCCCAAACTAGATATTGTCATTTTACCTGACTTCCTTACAGAACTTTCCTTAAAACGGAACCTGTACAACAACAGTGAAAGGGGTGAAATGTATTCAGTCAACCAGGGTATAGGTCCTGGTCATCATGTTCACCAGCAGGCGTTCACCCAGCGTCTCATCCCACAGGAAGGTCTAGATTCCTTTCCACAAAAAGGTATATCGGAAAGAGAAAAGGTGAGGACTGGGAATGATAAGGCAGAAGCAGAAAGAAGCTTATGTCTGATGATCAGGAACTATTTGTTATTTGTATGATTTTTTATTGTGACAAAATACCTGACAATATGGATAAAGACAATAAAGTTCAGAGCTTCAGAAGGCCCAGTCCAAAGTCATTGCCTGTGCCCATGTGGAAGGATAGCATGGTGTAAGGTCACAGTTTCAGAAGGCCCAATCCATAGTCACTGTCTGTGCCCATGGGGAAGGATAGCATGGTAATGACTAGAGCATCATTTACTTCATTGTAGAAAGAAAGCACTAGGTAGCTGAAACAGCAGGTAGTCGGGGCAATACAGTCCCAAGGACGGATGCCCAGTTACTTATTTTCTCTAGCCAGTTCCCAGTTTAAACCATTCCTTTGACTCCCAGTGGTCTGTTTAAAATTATAATACATCAACAAAATAAACAGTTAATTATATCAGAGGACTGGTGGTCATAATTATCTCTGAAAATACTCTCACAGAGATATCCAGAAGCCTACTTTAATAACATTCTAAGTGTTCCTTTATCAAGTTGACAATCAAGACTAAATGTGTCAGTCCCTTTCTGAGCAGATGGCATTTAAACTGAGGTAGGGTGATAAGAATACCTGTAAACAAGGGGGAAGGCTGCAGGAAGGGTGGGTATACATGAGAAGCATAACTTACTGAAGAAAGCTGGGCAAGCAGCAGACATGACCCCTGTAGTAACTAGTATGTCCTGAGTCTCTCAGGGCCTTCTCATTCTTGGAAGATATATTTATACTTTATTCCTAGGAAGAAGTCAAACACTAAGGCCAATAGTAAAAGAAGAGCTATCAGGTTTAAGCTGTAGCCATTAGGACAAACACATGCTTTATTAGATTATTACTGCTCTCCCTTCCTCATGGCTCCTTGTCTATTAGGAAACCTAGTTTTCTGAATAGCACAAATAAAATTGCTGTCAGTATATGAAGATAAGCGTGCTATCAACAACCTTATGTACATGCATATCAAACATGATAATATGCTTTCTTATAAGTTCCACATTTAAGTTATAGTATCTCTATTCATATGCATATACATATTATATTTATAAAATATATCATACATATATATGAGAGTGTTAAAGAATATTATTTTAAGATGTGTTTGTTTATGCTGTGAAACATTTGTTTAATGATGCAAAGATGCGTTGCATACTTTTGTTGCATTTCTTTAACTCTGTTAAACTGTATTAGTTTGCCTGTGTAAAACACCTGATGATATAATAAACAGCTGAACAGCCAATAGCAAGGCAGGAGAAAGGATAGGTGGGGCTGTTAGGCAAAGAGAATAAATAGGAGAGATCTGGGAGGAAAAGAAGAAAGAGCAAGAGAACAAGGAGAGGAGGATACTAGGGGCCAGCCACCCAGTCACACAGCTAGCCATGGAGGAAGAGTGAAAATAAGATATACAGAAGTAAGGGGGAAAAGCCCAGAGGCAAAAGGTAGATGGGATAATTTAAAGTTAAGAAAAGCTGGCAAGAAGAAACAAGATCAAGCCAAGCTAAGGCCGGGCATTTAAAACTAAGAATAAGCCTCCATGTGTTACATGTGTTATATTTGGGAGCTGGGTAGCAGCCCCCCCAAAAAAGCCAAAGAGCAAAAAGTAAAAACAAGCAACATCATGTGTGTGTGTGTGTGTGTGTGTGTGTGTGTGTGTGTGTGAGAGAGAGAGAGAGAGAGAGAGAGAGGAGGGAGGAGGGAGAGAGAGTGAGACCTGCTCAAACAAAGGCTTTATTTCTTCACTATTATATGTAAGATTATTTGATAAACTTATGAATTTCTCTTTTGCATTATTTAGAAAACCTTCTTTTCAGTTTGAGTAAATAATATATTCAGAATAGAAAAAGAAATGAATAAGTCTATCATGTTTCTTTCAGTATGGAAACTATTTTTATCCTCTGAAGTAGATTTTATACAAGAAGGTTCTGGTGAGATTGTACTCACATCAATTTCATATCTAGTTTATTCATATATTTCTTCAAAACCAATGTATGGCTGGCTAGATGGCTCAGTATGGGTAAATACCCTTGCCACCAAACCTGACACACTGAGGTAAGATCCCTGGGACTCACATAGTGGAAGATACAAACTGAGACCTACTTATTTTCTTCTGCCTACCATGTGTTCCCAATGTCATATTCATGTGCACATATACACACACTCACAATCACATACACACACAACATATACACATGTACACATACTTACACATTCACACACATTATTATACACACTCAGTAATACACTCACAAAAACACACATAAACATGCATGCACGCATACACTAGCTAAATAAATAAATAATACAATCCAAAATATAATTCAGATAATTGATAGCTATTAATTGCAACATTCTTTGGAGGTAGAGGTCAAAAGGAACTAGATATGCTAAGGTAAAACTATTCTCTTTGAGGCAAGATCTCAAAAGGTGAGCTTTTTATCACTGTCTCTTTCAGTATAAACATAATGTCCATAAAATATATTTTCACTATATTAGCATTTTCTGAATCTGTTTGTTTTTAATTTATTGTGCCTAGGAATGCATAATTCTTTTCTTGAAAAGGCAACACTTTAAATGAGAGATTCTATCTTGGGTAGTCTGCTCAGTTCTGGTACCACTTTTAGGTCTCCAAGGCTGAGGAATAGTAACACAGTGATAGATTATATGAATGTCCTAGATTCAGGACCTACCCGTCTATTATGAAACAGTATATGCAAACATCTTCATACAGCACATGGTGAGAAAGACACACAGCCTCAAGTGTGGGAATACAAAGAAGGGCCATATGTTGAGAAGTTTGAAGAGAGAAGATAAAATATTTGTGATCCTCCAGGAGGACTAAGAGCATTGTGTTGAAGGGTTTTCTTGGCAGGAAAGGATCATATTTTGTTAGAAGGAATCCATTGGAAGCGTTAAGGCTGTCTTTGTTTGAAGGTTAGGGTAATATTTTTGATGTTGCTGAAACACAGGNAAGGAAAGTCTTGGGCTTGACTATCTTCATGACCTCAGTCATATATTAATATCCTTTGTATATAGTCAGCAAATATATTTAAAGATTTCTTGAATAGATTTATCAATAGCATATTACACAATATATCTTTAATAGTATCTTATTTATAAACATTAGCTCTACTTAAAATATTAACTTAAAAGTATCTACTTCATTGATGGGTTCAAGATCCCAAGATGCCACAGACCAAGATGAAGGAATGGACAACCTCCAAGGTCATTCTCTGAGGATGCCAACAATGTGTTGCCTCAGCTCTGGTTTTGAAGTAATGTACTCCACAGTGAGTTTGGCAGACAAATACCACAGGAAAATGAAGTAGAGGCAAAATGGAAAGCAGAGGTAAAGTATACACTTAGCTTTGTTTTCTGCAAATAAACTCTCCAATCTCCTCTGTGTAGTCATGGTTCCTCTCTCTCCCCTTGAAAATACCTGAGATACAGAGGGTCAGTGGTTAACATTTCAAAGTAGAAATTTAATTTTATGCTGCAACATGTCAAGTTTCTCAATATTTCTTTTGAGGCACAAATTCGAATGGATAAATATTTGATTTTGATTCAGTATCAAATGCCAAGGAGAGACTGAGCACTTACTTATTTAAATAGCACATGATACTACAGATGTGTCATTGTATCTCTGGATTTAGTATAGGTGGGATAAAAATTACTTTTTAAAATGCAACTCAAAACAAAATTGTCAGAAATAATACAACTAAGTTTGTGCTGTCTCTTGAATTATAGTTTTCTATAAAAGCCTTTGAAAACCTTGAGAGAAAAAGCAATAATGCAAATTTCCACTGAACACTGGTCTATTTTTCACTTTGTGATAAGCTATTGAATCTTTGGGGAAACTAGGTTTTTACACTGAAACAACTTAGTTCAAAAATATTTATGGAATGTACTCTGTGTAGCAGGTTTAATGGCACAAATTGAAGGCTCTACTAAGAGAGTAAGGCCAAACCCTCAGAGAAGAGTTCACACATGCAAAGCTATGTGAAAGCAATAAAGCTGTACGTATAAGTGAATAATAAAGAGTGAGGTGTAGGATTCAAAGAAGAAACATACACATGTTGTAGGATATTTTATCACAGTGTGTAAAGAGGTGTTGGTATTTTACCTTGCCTGCCTAAGGCAACTGATTGGTTTAATAAAGAGCTAAATGGCCAATAGCTAGGTAGGAGAGGTTAGGCAGGACTTCCAGGCAGATATCAGACTCTGATATGAAGAGAGGCATATTTCACCAGTAAGACATGGAGGGAGGCAAGCATACATTATGAGGACAGGTAAAGAGCCACGACACATACCAGAACATAGATTAATAGAGATGGGTTAATTTAAGTTCTAAGAGTTAGATGGAAACAAGCCTAAACTAAGGACAAGTTTTCATTATTAATAATAAGCCTCTATGTCATTATTTTGAGAGCTGGTGTTTCAAAGAAAGTCTGACAACATATACATGCTATATGGAGAGTTCTAATAGCATGTAGTTACCTGATACTTCATGTTGACCCCAACAAATGCATAAAATGGAGACAAAAATGATGGAAAAATCAGAGGAGTATTTGGAAAAATTCCAGCTTCAAGGAGAAAAATAAAGGTTTAATAAAATTTTAATTAAATTAAAGGAGATTCTCATGAATATTTTTTGTTGTTGTTAAGCAGAAAGGAGCCTCCCCAAGGATGCTCCTGGGTATTCTATTTGTATTTGTCTATGGGACACAGCTCCTCATTCTTCCCATAGCTTTTGTACTTCCTTTAGTAGCACTAACCTCACTGCCCTCTGCGTGTGCTTGCTATGAGTTCTCATGTTTTATAGATGGTGCTACTCAATTCTATTTAGTGCTCTCTGAACACACATAAAATGTGCAGACAGGAATGACCCTACTTGCAGCAGCTGCGTAGAGCCAAGAGTACAACTCCCTCATGTGTGTGACTTTGGGATTAAACTCATATTCAAAATGAATATCTAGTAACAGAAAATAGGAAGCTATATACCTGAGGAAGAAGACTTTGATGAACTGAGCCACTTTGTTCAAAGGTAAAATTTTAGGAAGATAAGAACATTTAATAAAATATTGAAGTACCACTGTCATAGAAGGTAATTACAGAAGAGAGCAGCAGTCTTTTTATGGTCTTTTTATTAACTTGAACTACTTCATACACAAAGGTGAGTTCTGAAGAAGTAACTATCATCCATGCATTATTTTCATTTTATACTTTCATATCTTAATGACTAAAGGAATATAAAATACATCTCTGCCTATACCATACCTATCTGATCCCAAAATTAAGCAAGAGTGATTCAAGGTGAAAAATACAGAATACCATGTATTAGAAACAACATAAAAAATAGATATAATGAAAGAAAAAAAAAAAAAAACAAAGCATGATACTCCCTGGCTCATTTGTGTGGGGATAACTTCTGTTGAACATGAGTAAGCATGATGTCATAATTATTTGCTTAGGGTTTTTCACATTTTACATTGAAAACTGTGTGGTATGTAGTAAAATATTGGCTTTGAAGATAGCTGTAGATGTAAAAAAGGGGGGACTTGAGGGAGATAATTAGCCTCATTAAACAACTAAATTGCAAAGGACACACAGTCACTGAAGGTAATTGGGCTCAATACCTTATGCATGAAATGACCTATATAAAATGTCTTTGAAGACACATAATCATATTCTTTTATTTTACCAGCGATAGAATTGAAATGCAGAAATGTAGAAAGATTAGTTCATAACCTCATGCCAAACTTTACGTATGCAAAACAGAATCAAAACTCAGTCCTGAAGCCTGGCTGGAGTATTCTGAACTATTCAAAAAGGGATTCTACAGACCTACATATCCAGATATAATTATTTGATATTTCAAATTACAAATATCAAGAAAAATATTAGTTTATATTTCCTAACTTTTGAAAGTATTAGAATAAATATTTGATTGTAACTATTCTCATTTCCCTCTATGAGCAAGGGACTAAGAGATCATGATGGGAGGGTGTGCAGAGATGGCCAACCAAACTAGTGGAGATTCATGAACTATGGACCCATGGCTGAGAAGCCCCGATGGGCCCTCATCCAGAGACAGATGGAAGCAGATGCGAGATTCATGGCTGGGCACCATGCAGAGCTCCA
>LZPO01055568.1:0-11830 GCA_001675575.1 Neotoma lepida | reverse complement strand
GAGCAACAAGATGGAGGATGTGAGCATAGGGGAACCGGAGGTTCGAGTAGGAACAGGGACACAGTAAGGTAGCAAGGAAAGAGATACCATGAGAAATGAAGACATCATGGGAATAGGGAGAAACAGAATGCTAGAGAGGTTCCCAGGAATACTCAAGGATAATCCCACCTTAGACTATGGGAAGTAATAGAGAGGGAGCCAGTACTGACATACTCCAGTGAGTATTCACATGAATACCCTATCTGTCAACACAGAGCCCTGATCCAGAGACTGATGGAGGCAGATGNGGAGATCCACAGCCAGATTCCTAATGATTCTTAATGCTTCTGCTTTTTTATCTTATGCTTTTACTTACTTACTTATTTATTTATTTATTGCCTGTATATGCTGAAAGTCAATTCTCTAAACTGCTTGGATTATTTCAATAAATTCTGTCACAAACCTGCTGAGCCTCTATTACCTAAAAAGAACTGACAAAATGTTTCCCATATACAGAAGCTGCCCCCCCCCCCGAGGGCTTTAAAAACCATGTTTGGAATCACACATTTGTACTCAGATAACAACTTACCATTCCCTGAACACAGAAAATTTTTATGCCAATTAATTTTGCTGATATTGTTTGCTCTTCTACTATAACAAAGCCCATTTGACCTTTAACCCTGTGTTCAAATGTTATTTCTCTCTTTTTAAAGCATCCTCTGATTACACTTGTTATTCTTTTTTTCAATTCCTCAGAATGCTGTTTCATAAAACAAAACAAAACCTATGTTTTCAAGCCTTAAGTTCTTATGATTCTTCCTACTATATCTGCAGTAAGCAGGGCCCCATCAGAATAGTGACAATGTCTTTGTGTGTGTGTGTGAGAGAGAGAGAGAGAGAGAGAGAGAGAGAGACAGAGACAGAGACAGAGAGAGACAGAGAGAGACAGAGAGAGAGAATGTCTTTTAAGCTGGGTGCTTTGGCTGCTTGACTTTTTATAACACAGGAAGCACACAGTGTCACCTGGAAAGCTTATAATAATGGCTACAGTGGTACCAACACTAGTGTCATCTTTCTTTCTTTCTTTTTACCATTTGCTTCTAATCCATATGGGGATAAATCATTATCTTCCATTATTAACAATTATAATTAATCATGAACATTAAAAAACATTAAAACAAAGAGAAACATTGCTTATCCAACTAGGAAAGGAGCTCCTTAGTCAAAAATGTGTTTAGTTTTATAGCTGTAAGAAAGACCCAATACCCAAGGATTCCTTCCATAGTAAGTATGATATAACTGTTCTTTAAAATCTTGAAATTGAACTAATATATAATAAAATAAGTCTTACACTCATAACAACTAAAAGTCTACAAAATCATGCTTGAAGCACAACTGTAATTTCAATCCTCTAAGGCAAATTGAAAGGGTTACTAGTTGTAGGCCCGCCAAGGCTCTGTACACAAACCCTGTGTAAATAATTTCTTAAAAGTGTAAAGGAAAACAGAAATATAAAATAAGATTGTTTGGAGAAAATTATATGTGTGTTGCTATGCAAAACTTTGTATGGTGTGGGTTCTCTTCCAAACACCATCTCATATTGCCACTGTGATTTACATGCCTTGTGGGAAAGACAACAGTATTAGCTTAAGGAATCTAAAAATCTTAGTACTGTTTTACTGAAATATATTTACATGAAACAAAATGACAGAGAATTTAATTCTTCTCCAAGGAGCGTGCACTGTTCTTGTTGTGTCAGAAAGGAAGAAGCAGAGGAAGGTGTCCATCACCTGAAAAAAGGGTCTGGGTCTTGGGAAATGAGGGATGGAAAGTAGGGATTGAGGAACCATGCCCAGAAACACGAAGAAAGGCTGTTTCTAGTTATTTCTTTGGATTTGTAATCTAGCCCTAATGTGATCGTGCAGAAAATCCTCTACATGGATGTTAGTAAGCAAAGAAGAGTCTTGATTTTTCCTTTTATTAGGAATAACTAAGTTTCACCTGAGTTAATTGCAAAGATAGCAAATAGGGAAATTTAAGAAGTGAATACTCCTACTGTCCTGGTGGTACAAGGAAAGCAGGTAAGGTACCTTTCTGATATTTCCTGTCTCTTGATAGGGTCTATTTTTCTTCCCTTATGGATACCTATTTCTTACCATCTTAGCTTCTTTTCTTGTTTCTGTGAGAAAATATTCTGACAAAAACAAGTTAGAGAAGAAATAGTTNATTTGGCTCACAATTCCAGATTACAGTCTATCATTTCAGGGATGTC
The DNA here is from genome assembly GCA_001675575.1 of Neotoma lepida. Taxonomy (NCBI): domain Eukaryota; kingdom Metazoa; phylum Chordata; class Mammalia; order Rodentia; family Cricetidae; genus Neotoma; species Neotoma lepida. Next base: position 9,579 of record LZPO01055568.1, on the reverse strand, counting down.
AAGTCTGCAGCTCTTCACATTATATCCAAAGTTAAAAGTATAGAGAGATTAATTACTGCACATACCCTGGTATGTTCAGTTTAAAATCTCTCACCTAAGGAATGGTCCTACCCTTAGGGGGCAAGTCTTCCATTCTCTATTAACTTAATCAAGATAATTCCTCATGAACAACCTAATCTAGGTAATTCCTCATTGAGAGGCCTTTCTGTGGTGATTCTAAATTGTGTAAAGTTGACAACTTAAATTAAATTGTTGGTCTATATACATTTATAACCTTTTAGAATTGGTAATTCCAGTAGATAACTTACAAATTGGTTCATTTAATTTTATAAGGCAAGGAAATAATAACCCATAAGTTAGATGACTCTAGTCCCTCTCAGACCCTTAGTATTGAAGCCGAACCTAGAACTCATGACAGCTGCCTTTCTTCCTGGAGCATTCTTCTCATAATTCACTGCTTCCCATAACTACCAACAGATTTAGATGTTCCATATCTGCTCCAGCACACAGAGCCTTTGTAAATCACCTTTATTTTCTCAAATATTTTATCTCTTCCCGCCTCCTCACGCCTGGCACATATTTCTTATAATCTGTAGGTCAAGGATAAATATAAAAAGCCCCTATCTTTATCTGAATCAGCCTTTATATACTCATCTGTTTTTCCCTCCTTCTGCTCCTGGTTCTTTCCTTTCAATCATTTCTCATAGCCAGCTTTTGTGATTTGTTAGAGCACTGAGCTGGTTTGCTGTTGAAGCTTGTGTCATTTATCAAACAGATGATTCTTGGTCACTATTCATTTGTGGGACAGTGCTAGTAATAGTATATATTATCTCCTGGGGTCTCTGGAAAAACAAACCATGGCATGGCAGTTTGTAGACTTCAGGATGCTGTATCACTTAATCTCTTGTTGCTGTGATAAAATACCATAAGCAAGGCAACATATGGAAGAATGAGTTTATTTGAGCTTACCTGAACCTTAGGTTCCAGAGAGTTAGAGGCTATAATGGTAGGGAAGCGTGGCAGTTAAGTGTCAGGCATGGCAGCTGGAGCATTAAGCTGAGAACAGCAAGCATGACACACAGAAAGCAAACTGGAAGTGATGCTGCTTTACTCTGAAAGCCCACTCCTACTGACCTACTTTCTTCAGCAAGGCTGTACCACTTAAACTTCCTCAGATAACTGGGTACAAAGGTAATGTCTCAGACTATGGTAGAGGAGTGGGGTGGGCAGGGCATTTCACTCAAACTATTACAGACCCTGAGCAGTTATAAACTGTGTTTGCTAAATTTCATTTTAACAAGTATAGTCAAGATACCTGGAATCTCCCTTCCATCCATCAGTCATTAATTTTCTGGCTAATGTTGGATTAGTTGTATACCTTCACTCACTGATTCCTCTTCTAGTAATGAGAATTAACTCTGTTACTGAACTATGACAAAATACTGGATATAAGATTTAGGACTTCAGAAATACATACATCTTTACACAGAACTCAGTTCTTTATCCAGAATTTAAGATTTTTGTTATTACTGCTAATTATAATCATTGTCATTTTTATTGAAGTTTCCCAAACGCTTTACTTACTGTTTAGCTCATCCTACTGACACTTTGGCATCATAGCATTAGTGATTAATCACAGTATTTCTATAATAGGTTTGAATGGACTATTTTGTACATATTTTAAATTTTCATCATCTTTATTTAGAATTTCTTCTTGAGCACTCCCTCAGAAAAATCAGTGGTCACAGATGAAGCAGGTTCCCTTAGCCATTCAGTCCCAATCAAGTAGTGGAAACATGGAATACAACATTTTTGTTGCTGAATGCAATTTTCAGCTTTTTCCCAACAGTTCTATAACACACTTAAACAAATTTGGGTTGTATGTAGCAAAGCAGACAGTCTTGTGCCTTCACTGCATGTATTGTTATGGACAAATCCTCATATCATTTAAAAAGAAAAAGAGGTGATTTCTTTCTAAAACACTTAAAGCTGATAATAAATAAAGAGAATTTTTTTTTGGCTATAATGAATTTCCTAGCAATGAACAAATGAGAACGAAATTGAAATGGAAAAATGTTATCATTCACTGGGCGGTGGTGGCGCATGCCTTTAATCCCAGCACTTGGGAGGCAGAGGGAGGCGGATCTCTGTGAGTTCAAGGCCAGCCCGGGCTACCAAGTGAGTTCCAGGAAAGGCACAAAGCTTTGCAGAGAAACCCTGTCTTGAAAAACAAAAACAAACAAACAAACAAAAAACAACAAAAAAATGTTATCATTCGGCATTGTTTCTTTCTTTTTTCAAACTGCTTGTGCCAATATACTTGAAGTGTTTTCACATTTAAAAGCAAGAGTATTGCCTCTTTGACAAAAAGGCAAACACCCCATAAAAAAATAAAAAGCATCAGTAAATGTTTTAATTTAAATGTAATGCTATTATAAATATGATAAGTTCCTCAGTGAGCTTTTCAATACTCGTGTAAGAAATATATGAAAAGAAAGAACTTTCTTTGTGTTTAAAATATTTCTTTAAATACTTAATTTTCATGGGATGTCTAGATCACCAAAATATGAATGGATCAATTTTTAAACCAAACTTTAAGTGTGTGAGTCCCTTAAAATCAGGACATGATATTACATTACTCCCAAATATAGCAGATGTATGATATACTTATTTACATTCCTTCTAGATACACACACTTTTCCCAATATAAAGAAAATCAGACAAGGCATAAATTCTACAAGAAATCCAAAGGTAGAAAATGGCTCATCTGTTTTTAAACACCAAAGCTCGCTGTTTCTCTCCTTAAACATTCCAAAGAAGGACTAATTCCTACTCATTCTCTGCAAGTGATTATAGACACTAAATGGCCACAATTATGTTGCTGCATATGAATGTGGTGTTTGATGAATGTAACTACAACAATCACAAGCAATAGAACGAAGCAGAAAAATGTGGTAAACTGTCATTTTTAAAATTGCCACAGTGAAGCAAAATTATAACATACATACTCTGAAAGACATAAATTACCCACTAGATAAGAACTGTTGGAAAGAAAATTTTATTATAAATAACAATAACTTGATATTTCCTTTCTATTGCATAAATCAGTGATTGTGTTTATTGTATAGAATGTGTGTATGTCATAGGGACAAAGACCATATTTTCATTAATAGACACAAATATATATGTAATTAATAAAATATTATAAAGAAGATAAACTGGATAGTGAAAATTTACTTATCCATTTAGAATCTGAACTGCAGCCTTCAACTTTGGTTCATAAAAAGAACTTGGTAAACAAATTATCTGTTCTTTTAAAGTAATTGTCTATTGGGCCTGATTCCTCTTACAAAGTGCACTCTTGCCCCACCCAGTCGCTGCCTCATAAACAGTCACAGTTCCCATGAGTGATAGAATCTTTTCCCTGATGGAATTGGGGTGAGGAGCACAGAGGGAAGAAGCTGTCCCTGTTGTTCAGATTTGCACTTGAGGCCATTGTCTCAGTCAGTGATTCTGCCATCTGTACTCTGCTGAAGGGCAAAAGCGCAAGTGTGCCAGCAGCTTCAGGGCTATCACCTGCTTCACTACAAAGGGAGATCTCAAAGTCAACCTATACATTCATCTCAGACATGAAAAGTAAGAAAGAGGCACACATCTAAGATACTAAGATTGGATTAGTGAGAATAAGAGGGAAGGTATATACACATGTAACCAAAATAAATAAATCAATAATGAAATAAATGAGCAAATCCAATAATGTTTACCATGTGTTAACCATCTGAATTTATGGGTTAGTTTAGCCTGTTTCCTATATCTTAAAGCAAGAAGAATTGGATTTTGATTGCTTATACATTACTCTAAAGGTGGAAAATTTTTGTATACCACAATAATTAAGAGAGGCAAAAATCTCTGCGGAACTACATCTGTGTTATACAGATTGTTTGTATGCTTCTCTGTGTTCTCATATGTATACACATTCTTACATCTGTGTTATACAGATTGTGGGTTGTGATTCTCCGTGTTCTCATCATGTGTAAACGCTTGCAAAATCTCAAACTCTTGTTAAAAATCACTGAAAGACTATAGACAGATTAAAACAATAGACAAAATGCCTCCATAGTATCACCCTGTCAGCAATAAAGGCTATGTGTAAAATTTTAGATGGGTGATTACAAAGATGATTTCTTTCTTATGGTGGGAGAGTTTGTTCTTATCGTTTGGATAATACTATCTGATTTAAGACGTTGCCTAAGAACAAATGGTTTTATCAAAAATATTTTTTTACTTTCTGCATACTGATACAGTAGAAAATAAGTGCTACCATTGAATCCATACTATCTGACTACAAGCAAACACACAGCGGAGTGTTGTGGTATGAACATCAGTAGTTCAAGAACATTTTCAGCTACACAGCAAGCTTGAAGGGCAGCCTGACTGTTACATGTACCATCTCAGAATAGGAGGAACTCAGAGGATGAAGGGGACAGGAAAAGATAGGGAGAACAAGGAGGGAAGATGGGAGAGGAAGGGGGGAGAGAAGTGAACTAAAGGTGAGTCAGCGAGAGGAGGCAAGGAAAGGGAGCAGTAGGAAAGTATGGACTTGCTTCTTAGCCAGAAAGGACGGGACCTGAGAAAACTTAACAGCTACAATCAAGTCCTCTCACACTGGAAAGTTTCTATTTCTGTCCAAGTCCGCAGGGTTTTAAGATACACTCTTTTAAAAAGAACTTCAGCTATTTTCTCATATATTCATTCAATAATTATTCTGAAGTTCTTTCAACTATAATTCATTGTTCTTAACATAGTTTTAAAACTGGAAGACATCCCCATGCCTGTGGAAGTACACGCTTAAGAGGGAAACCACAGGGATTTAAGGTTTGCCTTAAGGTTCCAAATTTCTCTGTAACATTGACATTGTTGTTCCCTTTTACAGTTGCTGCTGCTGTGATAGCTGCGTGCTGACATTAAATCCATCTCATTGTTTCAATTGTACTTCTGTGTCTCTAATGAGGGTTGAGGGTTGGCTAGTCTCAGCAGAAACATGCCTATTTTCAAAAACTTAATATTTTCTTCTTATTGTTGAATTTTAGAGTTTCCATGTATATTATAAAGTCTATTTGAAGAACTATTTGTGTCTGAAAGTGGTGCTGCATACCTTTAATACCAACACTCAGGAGGGAGAAGCAGGCAGATCTCTGTGAGTTCGAAGCCAGCCTAGTCCACAAAGCCAGATCCAAGCCAACCAAGACTAAACAATGAAACCCTGCGTTAAAAACGACAAAAAGAAAAACCATTTGCAAATATGTTTTTATTATATATATACTCTTTTTCTTCCTTACTGTTATCTGCCAATTCCAAGTGTTTTGTTATTCTGACTAACTCCAATATTGTCAGTGCTATAGCTAAGATTCCATTTCCAATTTCAAGGTCACGAAAATTTCTAAAATTTTTTCCAAACAAGCTATGTCTTTTTTGTTGTTGTTGTTCAAGCAATCTACCTATTTGCAGAAAGTTTTGTATAAACTGATGTGAGATCCAATCAATTTTTATATGTGTAATCCCTTTGTAACATATTTATTTTTAAAGACTGATTTTTTTTCTCGATTAAATGGACTTAATAAAATGTAACTAACAAATAGGCTATAATTGGAAGGCAATGTTTATGGTCTCTCTTTGCTATTACATAGATATATTTGTGTATACTTATGCCAGCACTATGCTATTTTTACAGCTACAATCTTCAGTGAATTTTGAAATTGGAAACTGCAGGGCTTAAGCATTTGCTTTTTTCTTTTCCAAGCTTGTTTTAACTACTTGAGTTCCATTCAAATTCCACATGGCAGGGAGAGTCAAATGCTCATGTTATGCAGGATTGGTGTTGGGATGTACTTGTGCCTTGATACAATTTTATTTTCTATTGTTTCAGTTACCTATGGTAAATTATAGTCTGAAAACTTTTAATGGAAAATTTCAGAAATTATGAATGATTGGTTTTAATATAATTCTGAGTAGCATGATGAAAATTCACACACCCCACTCTGTCTGCTTGGCTCATGAATCATTTTGTGTGTAGAATGTGTATGTTGTATGCTGCTGCTATCCCAGGTCTTATATTGAAATTAAATTTATTTTACTTAGAAAACAGTGATAAATATCAGATGCAGCAACTAATGTCCACCAGGTACTTCTTTATAAAATAGAAGTTCACACAACACCAGAAGNGTTATCACTGTATAATTTTATTTTATTTTTTTAAGATTTATTTATTATGTATGCAGTGTTCAGCTTCCATATACGCCTGCAAGACAGAAGAGGGCACCAGATCTCATTACAGATGGGTGTGAGCCACCATGTGGTTTCTGGGAATTGAACTCAGGAATTCTGGAAGAGCAGTCAGTGCTCTTAACCACTGAGCCATCTCTCCAGCCCCCATAATTTTATATTTTATAAAGATCTTACAACATGATTCTTATTACATATTTTTTCATTCACTGAGACTTGTTTTGGGGCCTAATTTTAAACCTAACATAGAGAATGTTCTATGTGCACTTAAAAATAATGTTTGCTGTGAATGTTAGGTGAAGTGTTTCAGATATGTCTGTAATCCTGGCTGATTCATTGTGCTGTACAAGTCATCTATTCTCACATTGATCTTCTGCCTAGATGCTCTATCCATTGTTGAAAGGAATATATTGATGTCTCCAACAGTTATTATAGAAATGCTTTTCTTCCTTCATTTCTCTCAATGTTTACTTCATGTTTAGGGGATGAAATTAGTTTTGTTTGATGTATAAATTTTAATTGATATGCCTTTGTGAGCAATTAAAGCTGATGAACATATAACATCCATAATGTCTTTTGCAAACTTTTAAATATAAAGTATATTTTGACTAATAATAATATGTTTATACTAGCTCTCTTTTGGTTACTATTTGCATACACAATGTAGTTTCCTATTTTTTCACTTTTTATTTATTTTTGTTTTTTAAAATAAAAATGAGACTTCTGTGGGCAGCAGGGAGTAGATCATATTTTTTATATCATTGTGCTAATTATTGTCTTTGGATTTGAAAGTTTCACTCAGTTTATATAAAGCTTCCCCCACCTCTCTCATTTTTCCTCATGAGTGAAGCTGGCTATACATTTGTATAACTTCTGCCTCAGCTTCCCTGGTGGATTTACAAGGGTACACTGCCAAGCTCAGCACTAAAGCAGTTATTGAGAAAGGAAGACTGACTATTTTACCATTTGTTTTCTCTATGTATTTTCAAAAAATAGTTTTATTTTATATGTATAGCTATTTTATCTCCAAGCATGTCTCTATAGCATTTATGGCTGGGACCAGAAGAGGCCAGAAGAGGGCATTTGATCCCCTGGGACTAGAGATACAGACAGTTGTGGACTGCCATGTGGATCCTGAAAATCAAGCCTGAATTCTCTAGAATAGTAGCCAGTGCTTTTAACTGCTGAGATATCTCTCCAGCTCCCTGTTTTCTGCATGCCTTTTAGGGGCTTTGATTTCTGTCCCTTACATTTTGGGGCAATATCTTGGTTTGTGGTTAATTTATGATTTTAGTAAACTAGAGTCTCTTTGCTGTGTGCGAGTGTATGTGTGTTTCAGAAATATTTATTTTTAGTTTACATGGGGATTACATGTCAAATCCTAAATTGATACCAACTTACCTTTAATAGTGTACACTATCCATACACCTCTGTATGTCCAAATCTGTGCCCTTGTTTAAACAAATTATAGCTTTATAGGCTTCAGATAAATTATTTAGTTTGTTCTTTGTTGTACCTCTGTGTTTTGCATCATTCATTTAGTTTTAAAAGTACCATTTCTACTTCTGTGAGTATCATCCTGTAATTTCCTATAATCTAATTTTTATAATAATGCTCTGTAATTTGAGAAAGATCAGGTATTCAGGATTAAGCTGTAGACTGAATTTCTAAGACTAAGTGCTTTTTCATGTTTTATGTGGTAAAGTTTTAAAAAGGAATTTCTCATGAAGTATTTTTTCACCATTTTATTATCTATTAAAGTAATTTCATGGCCATTTCTAACATCACCTTATTATATGCAGAAAAGTGAACTGAATTATTGAGTATGGTAAAATTTAAGTAATGCCAAAGAAGAATTTTCAATATTTAAGGAACATACTTTCAATTTCTTTGTAGACATTCTTAAGGAGAGAGAAGATTAATATAATATGAATGCTGTAACAACCTTACTGATAATCATATTGTTGTCTTTAAAAATAAAAAGTACTTTATTCCTTAGTTTCAACAGATACGAGNCATAGTTATAACAGTTTCTATTTAAAAGGAAATTTGTGCTCATGTCTAGAATAAAAAAATCTTTCAATTTTATATCTCCTGAATTATAGTTTAAGAAGATTTGAAAAAAGAAACTTCATTATCATGTTATAGTTAGTACCAAATATTTAATTTATAATCCCTCAAAAATCTGAGTCTTTGTTATCAGGCAAGTACCTTTAGATTTTGTTTTAAATAGTAAAGGTCAAATCTAAATGATTTTAAGATTAAGGTAATATTTGAATCAGATGGATTCTCAAGAGTTTTGTAAATATACAAAACATTATTTCTTTATCTGCATTCTTCTGACAGATTTACAAATTTAATACTGTTATGACTTTATTACTTCTGACATAATATAACCCTATTCATTTATTGAGGGTATTTTTGTTTTTGTTTAGCTTGAGAAGAGTTCATTAGTAATATTTCCACTTGCTACATATGTGCTGGCTAGTTTTAAGTCTAGTTGACACAAAATATTGTCATTTGAGAGGAGGGAATTTCAATTGAGAAAATGCCTCCATAAGATCAGACTGCAGGGCATTTTCTTAATTAGTGATTGAGGGCAGAGGGCCCAGACTATCATGTTTGGTGTACCCTGAGGAAGTCTTGGGTTCTATAAAAAAGCATGATAAGCAAACCATATTGAAGAAGCCAGTAAGCAGCATTCGCCCATATCCTCTGCATCCACACCTGCCTCCAAGTACCTGCCCTTTTTGAGTTTCTGTCCTGACTTCCTGAGTGATGGACTATTACCTGGAGGTTAAGCTGAAATAAACCTTTTCCTCCTCAACTTGCTTTGGCCATGGGTTTTTATAAGAGCAATAGTAACCCTAAATACTACATTGGAATTAAAGCACCTTATATAAACAGCCAAATTGTGGTGTTAGCATTTAACTCCTTAGCTTTGTGTCAGGAAGCACATGAAGCACCTATTAGTAATTATAATAGATTTACACCTTTTGTTATCTGTAAACATAAACACATACAAGTATATCTACCTAAAAGAAGTTAGTCAGATAAAACCTTAGCATATTTCTCAAAACAAAACTGCCTCAATTTTTGTATATATAAATGTAGCCTTAAAAGTAGAAATCTTATCTAAAGTGTCAGGTAGGGAATCCATGACAAGGATCACAGGAATTGGAGTGTATAGTGGTTAGAATGAAAATGGCCCTCACAGACTCATCAGGAGAGATATTATTGGAGATATGACCTTGTTGGAGTAGGTGTGGCCTTATTGGAGGAAGTGTGTCACTATGG
>LZPO01055567.1:57789-70230 GCA_001675575.1 Neotoma lepida | reverse complement strand
AATTACAATATCTAGTCTATTTATATTTTGTAAAATTAAAGAAAATATTTTTTTCTATCCTATATTTGTGAGTCTAAATTCTGGGAAGAAGAAAGCTGAGTCAGGAGATGCCAGTCAGCTGCCCAAGGAGCAACATGTAATGGGACGCAGGTAAAGCCACGGAACAGGTGGCGACTTATAGATTAACAGAAATGGGCTGAGTTTAAGTGTAAGAGCTAGTTACTAATAAGCCTGAGCTAATGGCCAAGCAATTATAATTAATAGAATCCTCTGAGTAATTATTTTATAAGCAGCTGGGGACTGGAGGGACCTGGAAAAAACTTTCTCCTACAGAGGGGCTTATTTAATCGTTGTTCTATACAATTATCTATGAGGATAACTCTAATGGAGCACCATAGAATTCCAGTTAGTTCAAGAAATGAAACTTAAAANTTCTTAGGGAAATACATAGTAACAACACAAATTTAAAAACATTGTATGAAATTGGGAAATCCAGACTAAGAGAAAATAATTAGTTAAAGTGGGGAACTAAGAAATGAAATGTATTTATGTACATAATTAAATTCCAATTTCATTTTTTTGTTGCAAGAGCAGTTTCCTTGTTCTTCTTTACGAAGATCTGAGGTACACATCCTATCATTATGAGATACATAATAATATATACAATATTATTTGGTATTATATATATGTATGGAATTCCCATATTAAAAGTAGTAGTGGCAATGAACACAGACATTACATTTATTTCATGTTAGGTTTTATCTCAGCACCCTATGCAAATCCCTTCATTTTACAGATGTTAGACTGGAATCATTAAAGGTTAACTTATTGGTAAAAAACTAACCAAAACTGTCATTCAGAGTTATGTTTTTGTTATATAGAAGTAGTTATCAATAAGACACTCAAGGTCAGGGTTGATGTCTTTTTTTAAAAGAATGAAATGAACTCATTAAATCTAGAGATATATAAATTCTACAATACTACCATTCAGTTCACAGACTCACTTATCATACTTTTAAACAAGGAATTCATCAAATTAGAAATTCTTTCTAATGAACAGAATTCTTCTATCTTTAAAGAATACAAGGACTATCTCACCCACTATGTCCTTGATGAAAATTCTGACAACTAGTTCTCTCGTTTGCCTGAAAGCTGGCTGAAAATGCTCGGCTGTGTCACAGTGGAGAAGCCGATCACGGACGGAGTAAAGGAATTCTTTTCTGAGAACCAAAATGTTCTCAGCATCCTGGCATACCTATTCTGAGAAAGGTTTCCATGCTCCTAAGCTAACATTTCTGTATGTCCTTCAGCATGTGTATACTTCTAGGTGTCCTTGAGGCTGAGACTTGGTCCCCACTTAGTCAGCTCCCAAAGTAGTTCAGGGTCAAAGGTTACTTGAGAGATTCAAGCACAGGAAGTCAGTCATTAAAATACTGATGCATAGCCCCTGAATGCAAAGTGAAAGTGTATGTATGCATGCATGCTCACATGTTCATGCACACAGAATACATGGTAAGAGATCTGTCATGCTAGTGACTATCATTAATAAAGTAACTATGATTTTTAAAACAATATAGAATACTTTGAATAAAACTGCCATGACTCAAAACAATAAATAAAAGTTTAAAAATAATTTTATTTTTCTGAACATAGTTTTAAAGAGAGCTTATGAATATTCATGTTCAGTGAGGACAATAGGCTCATGCAAAGACTTATCATATACTTCAATAACCCAGAAAATAGTCACCTTTATTTGAGTGTTGTTTTAAGATAATCTTCACAAAACTCCCAGAAGAATATTTGAAATGCAGCCTTTTCTAACCTCCATCTGACTTTGAAACTTTCTGATTTGAAGCACCTCATGACTCCAGTGTTCTAGGACCATATTTGAGAAGCTGTGACTTCCCTCACTAAAAGAATGCGTTAGATGTATGTGGTAGCCAAGACAGTTTTCCATCGTGCATGAAGCTCAGGCCTCCCGACTGACTTCTATGATGTTCTGTATAGCTGAATATCACAGAAAAAAGAATATTGAATAAAATGATCCTCACTAATCATTTATTGAGCCCAACTGCTGCAACATTCTGAGTTTTAAAATGCTGGTTATTAAAGCACCGATAAACCAGGACATGGCTTATTTTTATAAAACATCTGGTTCTTTCCTTTTTAACAAGCAGCTTTTTATTATGATAAAGGTTAAGGGATGATGACTGTCAAGTTTCTTTAACTGAGTTTTTGAAAATCCTCACTGAAGTAAGATTTATATATATATCATTCATTTACTTTTATTAAATGATTTATTTTTGAGAATATTATAGGATTACTTCATTTTTCACATTCCTTTCTTTCCTCCTAACTTCCATAAAACCTTCCTTGATCTCTTTCAAGTTCATGGCCTCTGTTAATTGCTGTGAATCATCCCTCCCCCACACACTTTTGGTAGTGGCTCTTGTGTCCATTTCTATCTGCATTGTACCAGACTCCTGTCAACAATGTGAGCTACTAGAAGCAGAGACTCTGTTCAACTCAGCCTTTGGAAAGCATAAGACCCTCCTTAGGAGATATTCTGGAAATATTTCCTAGGCCACTATCTTGTACTAGACTTTCTTTCCTCTGTATCCCACCCAGTGCAAAATGATTGTCTTGGCTTTTGATTATTCTTAGCACACTTATTTCCTCTTAGATTGCTTAACAAACAACTATCTGAGTGTGAGTCCCTCAGCCTAATCTCAGGGTAAATGGTTTTCTTGAAGGGCTCAGGAAAGCCCTCACATCATTTCAGTGAGAAGGAACAAATTTGTCAGCAAAGGAAAAATGCACATAGGATAAAGTCCAGGGAAGTTGGATGCTAGCTTCCAGTAATCCTCTCCTGGTGGAGGAGTGGAAAGCACCATTTTTCCTGCTTTTGATTTATGATAAAATGTGTACAGTATTGAAATTGAGAATTTATCTGAGCTTTTGTGTCCAGGGTTAAGGCTGTGGGTTACTCACACAAACACCAAATGCCTGAGACTTNCCTCTGCTACTCAGTCTGCAGTATTTCAGACATCAAACTGATACAGACTCAGGGTCCCTATGAGCTCATTACCCACTGCATAAGCATAGTTTAACTAGCATTGCTATGGCTCCAAACGTACAAGGGCACTAACAAAGCAGGAAGCAATTTATATTTTTGGACGTGTGTGTGTATGTGTGTTTACGTGTGTGAATGTTAATATATATATGGGTACAAATACACATTTGGATATGTGCATGTGAACACCCAAAGTGAATGCTGAGTATCTTCCTTGATTGCTCTCCATTTTACTAAGACAGGTCTCCTACTCAATTCTGACCTTTCCAATGTTGTCTAGTCTAGCTAGTCAGCTTGCCTTTGGGATCTTGATTCTGTCTCACAAGTGCTGGGACTTCAGGTGGCCACTCCACCTTTTGGCTTTTTCATGATTCTATTTGCTGTGACTGTAGTCCAAGGCACTTTGACAATCATTCTGAAATGGTTCTGTCCTCCTTACATTCACTCTGTCCCACATAGAGTGTTTGGAATGACTTTTTTATAGTACTCCAGACCATGTCACAGCCCTGCATCAATCTTCTGGTTGCTTTCTGCCATCAAATCCAAACTCTCCCTGAGTTCAAAGCCTTCAGGTAGTCTAACTACAGTGTGTTTCTTTACCCATACCCTTTTCTTCTATTTATCAGTTTATCAAAGTAGGCTGCTTTTTATCCTTCAAAGTCACCAAATTGGTTTTGCCAAGGCTTTTGCACTAACTGCTCTGTACTTGAAGTAGTCTTTATCTTCAGTTGACTGAATTCTTGTCATAATTTATGACTTTCTGCTAAGACGTCAACCTCCTCAGAGGCTTCTCATATTCATCCTACAGATGTCAGCATATTAGCTTCCTGACATCACCTTGTTTTGATACTTTCCATTATATTATGGGAATGAAGATCTAATAGTTTTATCATTTACTTGTAACAGTTAAGTTTGACCTTCTCCCTTATCCCCACATAAAATAAGACATAAGTAGTGAGGGGCTTGCTTGATCCTTTTACCCCCTTGGCTGGTACACAACAGATTTCCAATGAATATTTTCTCAGAGGATAGTTTGCTTTTTTAATCATGAGACATTAAGAGTTGCTCGAATTATACATGACATTTAATAGAAAATTGTCTATTTGGACCCAAGTGATAACAGCAAGAGAGGAAATTTCACTAAAGTTATCTTCTTCGAGCAGATCACATTCTTTCAGTTTATTATTTTGTAGTAAATTGCCTTAAGGTTTAGTCTTAGTTATTTAAAATGATTCATACACATATTGGTGAATTTAACAATATGTTGAAGTTTGATTCAGGAAGGATGTAGGAAGACATAGATTTTATATGTTGTATAATTGACTAAAAAATAAATACGGAAACACAGAAAAGGGTATTGTTTGTAAAATCCCTTTAGCTTTTATTTGCTATGTTTATTCTTCTAGAATAGACTTGAACATGTAGACTGAAGATATCATGTCATTGGTTTTATTTTGTCACACTAGACATTGTCTTTCTCTTTATTTGGCTCTTATTCTACTTAGTTCTGCTAAATAAAAATAACAAAGGAATACCAGGTAAAATTTAATACAGAGTTGAGTGGTCATTGAGTTGTAATGATAATAAGAGTCAACAATACGCAAACTAACTTCTTTTTTTCACTTTGATAAATACAGATTCTTCTCTCTTTTTTCATGCATTATAATCTGAATACAGTTGTCCCTCCCTCTACTCCTCCAGGTCCTCTCCACCTCCCTTACCATCTGGATCTACTCCCTTTCTGTCTCTTGTTAGGAAAGAACAGGCTTCTAGGAGATAACAAAACATAACAAATAAAATATAGTAAAATAAAATGAAAAACATCATGTTGAAGTTGGACAAGCTAAGCCAACAGAAAATAGAAGAGACCCATGAGAAGTCACAAGCATCGGAGACCCACTCATTTACACACACATTCAGGAGTCCCATAAAAGTACTGAAAGAGATAGTATATATGTAGAGGACATGGTGCAGACCTGTGATTGCTGCTTCAGTTTCTGTGAGTTCATATGAACCTCGCTAACATGCTAACTTCTTTTGGATGCAACTAACATTATTGCCAAATATTTGTTTAGGTTTGGAAAATCCAGTAATCACCTAAAATGACCTCATTTTGTCCAACAACACATAGAAACATCTGATTCCAAACCATGCTAAATAATTTACTTTGAAATGTTCACAAGTAATGTAAATCAATAGCTGAAAATGTTGAGAGTAGATGAAAACCTAGAAATGGTATATTGGGGAAATTATAATACCTCATTATTAGACCTGAATACTATAAAATGTTGCAAACTCAACCTCCCATTCAAGAAATGCATAAGCAATCAGTAATTCAGGAGACACTGTATTCTAAGTTTTCTTTCTTTCTGTCTTTAAAAAGCGTGCCCATGATCCTAATGCTCCTCTTCATATTTGAGAGAGAAAGACACACACACACACACACACACACACACACACACACACACACGCGCGCGCGCGCGCACAGGGATACTCGGTTTTCTACTGCCTCCTGCCTCCTGATATCCTGCCAGACTTTACTGACATTAAATAAAGTCTTTAGGGTTCAAGAAAGCTGGGCAGGTGCACTAGACACATCAGAGGCAAATGTATAACAGTGTGGGGCATTTATGCCTGGCTGTTGGGTCTGACATGCCAAAATAGCCCAGATGGAATACCAGTACCTTTTGAAGTGGTTGAGATGCTTCTCTGATGTCACGTCTCTAAGTTTCAGATCAATGCTTGAAAGATGAATCAGAACATGTGAGGAGAGTCACCAAGGGGAAAGGTGGTCACAAGGTTGCAGAAGTGAAGCACCAAGGCCAGAGAAAAAGTGCAGTAAGATGTGCAAGCAGGAAAAACAAAAGGCTGCGTCACTGGCACCCTAATTGACAACAGCACAGCTGTGACAACAATTTGC
Organism: Neotoma lepida; assembly: GCA_001675575.1. Lineage (NCBI taxonomy): Eukaryota > Metazoa > Chordata > Mammalia > Rodentia > Cricetidae > Neotoma > Neotoma lepida. The sequence continues at coordinate 64,237 of LZPO01055567.1, read as the reverse complement.
CGGCTGCCTGACCTATGTGATGAAAGGGCTTCTGCTTGCCTGGAACCCCAGAGTTGCATGGCTCACAGCAACATGCTATTCATGTTTCCAGCTGGCTTAGGCTCATAAATACCTAAACTCACAGATGACATTTTTAATGCTCTGCAATTGCTATTCTGCATTTATATTTATTACAATTCAACATATCCATTAGTGCATCTATCATTGATAACTTTGTCATTGTTTCAGGATTATAGTCCACCATGTTGCATCAATTTCCTTTTACAAGCTATTAATGTACTATAATGCAGCTTACAGGATCATATGGATATATTTGATTATAGAGGTGCCAGAGTCAGCCAGACTAAACTGAGAATTTATCAGAGGACCTAAACTCTTAATTTATATATTGCAAAGATGAACAGCCCTCCTGCATAGTGAATGTGTTAACATAACAGGTGTATCTCTTTTACTCTCTCAAAAAGGCACTGAAAAGAACAATTTTAAGCAANTTATTTTGCCTCAGTTGGAAACACAGCAGACTTACAATGTTTTGTTGACACTTGACATGTTTGTTCTTTTAGAATACTCATAATCATATTTTAATATTTTCTGCATCCAATTAGCAATTTTATTCAGAGGCAGTGATGGCATATGAGTCAGGAGAAAGGAACAATTATGGTTTTCTGAAATAGAGCAAATAATAAATATTAAAACCCAAGTAAATAAAACAAGTTTCAGTTATGATGAGGTATTTCTGGATTCTGTAACAAATTTTGTTAAAAATAAATAAAAACAAAAGGTTCCCATGTGACCAAAAACCAAGACATATAGAAGTGAAAAATGTTCACAAAAATTGACTACATTGTTTTACTTTGTAACCAGTTGGCAAATTATTGTTTGTGTCTGTCCCTTCACAGGCATAAGTATGTTGGGGCAACCTGAAGCTATTTTAACATTCTTTGGCTATAGTGAAATATATAAGCCATTACAAATCTTATTGTACTAATTGTAAAGTATAGAGAAAGACCTACTATGTACTTAGAATATCCTTGTNTAGTATAATGAAATGCAGCACTGAAATTATTTTTAATAATCTAGAGGGATTATTAATAGTCTATATAAGACAGATATATATTTAAATCCTTATAAAGTTACATTACTAAAGTGTTACATCAGGCTGTCATTTCTTTTTTAATTAAAAATTTGATAAACTTTACTGTAAAATTTTTAGCCAGACCCAAAATCTATATATTTCAATGAACTACTATGCAGTTAGAATAGCCATTCTGAAGCTGTGGAGCTTCACATGTGATTTTATACTTTCATCCATCATTGAATATATTTTTATGCACTTACCCACAACCCAAACTAAAAATCCACGCAGAGTTAGAACTGGGAAAATGTTTAGCTTTAAATCTTCTTTCATAACTCATGTCTATAATTTCCTTTCACTCCTTCCCCATTCCCTAATATTTATCCTTTCTTTTTCTCTTTTCTACATGTTATACTGTATATCATCTCTTCAAACTCCACTTGTCCAAATGTTTAATGATAACAGTAGGACCAAATCTAAGGCTGCTTTTAGTACTGAATGAGCTTTAATCTGTAGTATGTCCATATCATTGCACATAGGCAGGGAGGTTATAAAGAAAACATTAAAAACAGATTCTGTCTGTCTGTCTGTCTGTCTGTCTGTCTGTCTATCTGTCTGTCTGTCTNTCTCTCTCTCTCTCACACACACACACATACAGACACACACACACAGTATATAACTGGAAAAGATGATATGAAAATCTGATAGTTATACATGGATTTTCTTTATACCATCAGCTCCCGAATAATGACACAGAAACTTATTAAGTATGAAAGCTTGGCCTTAGCTTAGGCTTGTTTTCAACTAGCTCTTAAAACTTAAATTAACCTGTTTATATTAATCTATGTTCTGCCACATGGTTTTTTACCTCTCTTCAGTACTGACAACCTACATCCTCTGAGTCTTGCTGGTCAATCCCCACCTCAGATTCTTGCCCCAAGTTCCCCTCTCTCCCTGGAAGTCCCACCTATCCCCTCCTGCCTAGCTACTGGCCATTCAGCTCTTTATTAAACCAATCAGAAGATGCCTTAGGCAAGTTAGGTAAAACAGCGACATGACACATCTTCACATAGTGTGATCAAATATCCCGCAAAAGGTAGTAGGGTAAAATTTACATATTAATTCCTCTAATATTATGTGATGTCTTCCTAGTTACTTGTATTTCTTTTTATGACAATATTAATAGTTTGTATTTTTAAAAGACATAATTTGCTAAGAAAATGAATACATTGTCTGGCTGATAGAGCTCAATAAATGCTGATTTTTTATGCAGTTTCAATAAAAAAGATCCTTTTCATTGTGAAATGTTATAGACATCTTTNTATTGCTGATACTCCAACAAATCATGCTAAGTTTGATTATCAATTTGAGTATGAGAGCTGCACAGGGACAGATAGGCTTCAAAGTCTGTATGATAATTGTTTCCAAATGTGGTATTTTACAAACTCAGGAATCACAATAGGTAAGAAGCACTGTTATTTAAAAGGTTCCTAATAATTTGAGGTTGTCCTCCTAAACACAGTCTACAGAATGAGGCAAGCTGTAGATTCTGTCCACTCTAGCAGTCACAGGGCTCTGGGGACCTGTCCTGTGANGTGTTCTGTTTTGGGAAATATATTGATAACTAGAGTATTGATAATATAAGGCAAGCAGGATTAGATAGGAAGCATAACCATCTGAAGGAACTGTGGAGCCTAAGAACTGAAGGGAAGGAGGCCGTAGAAAGATAGTTCAAAGGCTGCAACATAGACAAAAGATGCAGCTTAATATGTGTTAGCTGTGTAGGCAAGAACTGAGACCATTGAGTAGGAGGTAAAAAGAGACATATTTCAGGTTACAGCCAGAGCTAAAACCCAGCATGTCATGATTTATAGCAACAAATGCCACCCTAGGCAAGGATCGAATTTTCTGTTAAAGTCTGAAGATAAGGCATCTGGATTCTCACAAGGATAATGCCCCAAAACTGAACTAAATAAAGAGACCCTGCAGATGCAGCTTTCCACAAGTTAATCTATGTACTAACTGGACTTTGTCTCAGCTAAGCCTAAGCACTTGCCTAGCTCCATGCTCTCTCAGGCTCCATTTCATCACCACCCTACCTGCATGTTGCCCGAATCCTAACTGGTCTTATAATAAAAACCTGGAACCAGGTATCAGGATAAAAGCTGAAAGATCAGAGAAGCAGAGCAGCCACAGCCACCACCTCTTACCTCACTAATTCCTCAGCCTGAGAGAGCCTGAGTTCCTGTCTCTTCCTGCCTTATATTCCTTTCTCTACTCAGGTATATCACTTCCTGTCTCAACCTTCCTAGTGCTGGGATTAAAGGTGAGTGATCCCAAGTGCTGGAATTAAAGGTGTGTGCCACCACTGCCCGACTCTGTTTCTCTTTTAGACTGGATTAATCTCTTGTAGCCCAAGGTGGTCTTGAGTGCTGGAATTAAAGGTGTGTGCCACTGCTGCCCAACTCTGTTTCTCTTTTAGACTGGATTAATCTCGTGTAGCCCAGTGTGTTCTTGAGTGCTAGGATTAAAGGTGTGTGCCACCACTGCCTGACCTCTGGAGCTAACTCTGTGGCTGGCTTTGGCCTCTGATCTTCAGGCAAGTTTTATTTCTTAGATTACAAACAATATATCACCACACCTGCATTCAATGAACCACAATCTCCAGATTCTGCTTCTTCAGGATTTTCAGGTCTCACCCCTTCATTCTAGCATCACATCTTACATCTCGGATTCCAGGAATCACACTCTCTGATGATGGACTTGTTCCAAATCCCTGCTGTCACCTAAGATCTTTAGTGGCTCCTTGACTACACCTTCCTTCTGCTGTTCTGTTTAACTTCTTCCTTTCTCAACATTTATTTAGTAATGTTTATTTTCTTTGATGAGAATATAAGATCCATAAGGGAGTAAAAACAATATATTGTTTTATCCTACTAATAATGAAGTAAGCCAATGTAGAGTGATCACAATTCTTTATCAAGAGTAAATGAGAGTGACCACAAATTGATTTACACGTGCTTTAGCAAACTATTTACTAGCTATTTCCAGTTCTTCTTTGGTCTTACAGGGAGTACCTATCTCTGATGTGAAAAACAACAGCATAATGCAAGCTACCCCATCACAAGTAGATTTAGTTAATTGTTCATGCATCAAACTCACATTATTCTTTAAGAAAACCTACAGTACAGATGTACATTATTGTTATGGGTCTGTTATTATGGAGACTTAACAATCAGTCTGATGATGAGCAGAAAAAACTGACAAGCTTCAGGATGGGAGTCAAAGGTCTCGTATTGTGCTGGGTATCAATTCTCTATCTCAANAACTATGATTCTCTGCACTAGGAATGGCAACTGAGGAAAACCTCAGTTTCCAGTGAGTACAGGCTTTCTCTGAGAATTACTGAGCACTTTGGACAAATCAATCACCATCCTGATCAGTAGAAACTGAAGAAGCAGAATCTTTTGACATGTGGCTTTATTTTTTTCTTTGACCTCTGATATATGTATATATATGATATATATATGTATATATGTGTATATATATACACACACACACATATATATNTATATGTATATATGAGTTTTAAGGTTTCATAAAGTGCCAAACCTAAACCAAGGGAAGCAGGAAAGGATTTTAGACTTTGTATAAAGATAAGTGGGACTTCTGAATCAACTTTATAATAAGGTATAACAAATGTTCACCACATACTTTAAAAATTATAGCTCATGTCTGAAAATCTACTACCCTAGAATAGTTTGTATCTCTTAAAAATATATATTAGTACCTTTTATAAAATTACAAATAATGTTTGAGGACAGAAAATATATTCCTTTGGAAATATCACACATCAAATTATTCTTATAATTGCCCCAATGACAGTGTACTCATTAGCTCAAGTTTCCTAAGCACCTGCTCTGTGCTGCATACTTCTGATAATCCTGGGACACATGGAGACAAGGTAAGTCAATTTAAACAAGGGGCCACTATTTGGGTACCCAGTATTCATTCATAAAACTTATCAGACACAATTTTTACAACAAATTCTTTTAAATTTCCATCATTCTGAACTGTGACTCTGTGGTAGTTTGAGTAAGCATGCAACCCTTGGCTCTGTCTGAAGTTTGAATTGTTGGTCCCTGCTTGTTGCCTTTGCTTGGGAAGGCTTAGCAAGAAGTGTGTCACTGGAGTGGGCTGTGAGGTTTAAAAGACTCCCACTACTCTCAGTTTAGTCTCTGTCCTTCCTTCTTTCAGTTTAAGATCTGCACTCTCAGCTTGCTGCCTGAGTCACCATGCTGCCTGCTGCCATGCTTCTCCTTGATAACGATGGATTCTGCTCCTCTGAAATTGTGAGTCCCAATAAATCCTCCATTCTTTAAGTTGCCTTGGTTATGGTGTTTGTCACTATGTAGGCAGAATCCTTTTCTGTCTTGTTCACTAATAAAATAAATACCAAGCCAGTACCTAGTGACGGCACCAGATAGGCTAAAATATTTATTGAATCAATGCATGAATCAAAGAACAAATTACTGTCTTAAAGAGTATAATAGAAGAATTGTAAAAAGAATAACTCACAAAATACTGTGACTCAAGGTAGACAGACATCTTTCATAGGGTATTCTAAAATTTGGAAATGGCATGACCTCATCTGCCAAGGCATAGCCCCAGTTTGACCAGAGTTAGTGAAACTTTAAACAGTTGGGGCCTAAAAAAGTTTTGTTGTCACTGGGAATGTACCTTTACCTGGCAGTGGGACCCTGGTCCCTCTTCTTCACTTCTCAAACCATGAAGTGAGCAGATTGGTTATATAGCACACTCTCTGTCCTGACTTACTGCCTCACCTAGACCACAAAGTGTCAGATCAACAGGCCATGAACTCATAAAAGTTTTAAAACTTCATAATTCAAAAGAAACCTTTACCCTTTGATCTCACAGACATTTTGTTATCATATCTGAAAGTTGACAAACACAGAGCTTTTCATTAATGTGTAATTTGAGGTATCCGGCAAACCACCATGCCTATAGTTGATCAGACTGAGATACATCTTCCTAACATTCATTCCAAAACATTCCTACACTTCACTTTCCAAAATGTATCAGGAAGTGAAAGGGTGTATAGGAGAGAAAATTCTTAATTACCACCCACCTTTCACTTCCCTGTGGAGTCTGTGCAGTAGTTGTCACTAACTCCCTAACAACAGGTAGAGAGAGCACTCTTNGCTTGTTTACACAGATGATGGAGCTGAAGGTATTTTGAGCTATGTGTATCAGTGCAGACCCTAAGATCAAATGATCCCTACAGGCAGTTCCCCTCACACAATATGAATGATGTACTCCTTTCCTAGTCCAGGAGCTGCTGGTGGGAAATCC
>LZPO01055567.1:0-15233 GCA_001675575.1 Neotoma lepida | reverse complement strand
AGAGATTTAGAAATATATACAAAGACACCGGAAGAAAAAAATTCAGCCTAAGAAGGTTATGGTTCCTACAGCATAAAAGGACAGTTTAAGCTCATAGAAAATGCCTGTAAACACTGAGAATTTCATTGTGAGTATAACTGGCACCTGAGTGATAAAGAGAAAGTATATGCTGAAAATCTAGAATGACTATAAATTACATATTTCAGCATAATATTCTAAGGGTTGTTTATTGTTATTTTATGTTTTCAAAGGAGGATGATTTCTCTATTTTTAATTTTATTTTTGAAATTATAAAGTAATTACAATGTTTCTCCCTTCATTTTCCTTCCTCCCAACCCTCCCATATACCCTTCCCATTCTCTTCAAATTCATAACTTCCCCTTTTCACTAATTGTTACTGTATCCATATATGTATATATATATGCATAGTCCTAAATAAACCTGCTCAGCCTATACAATATTACTTGTCTGTTTTCAGAGTTGACTGTGTGGTACTAGATGGCCAACAAACATCCTGTTGCCAGGGAAACTACTTTTCCCTCCCACTCCCATAGTTCTTTGTGTAGGGTTGAAGGCTTGTATAGGCTTCCTCCCATCCATCTTGGCCTGTCCATTAGTGTTGTTGTTCAGCTCATATTTGAGCAGTCATATTGATGAGATCTTATGGGTGTAACTTCTGACCTTACTGAGAGACACAATGTCACAGCAAATTCACTGATATTCTAGCTCTTACAATTTTCCTGTCCCTTCTTCCACAATGTCACCTGAGCCTTAAGTGTGGAAGTGATTTGTAGATGTATGTGTTGGGATTGGGCTCCACAACTCTGGGTTTTTATTGCTTGTGGTTTTCTGTAGTGGTCTGTCTGCTGCAAAGAGAAATTCTCTTGGTGAAGAATACACTTCTGTGTGGGAATATGCACAAATATTATAGAATGTTGTTAGGATAATGCTGGTTCAGTAGATGGTTGCAGATTCACCTCTAATAANCATGGCTTCACTAACATAGAATAATTAGCAGGGTTCCAGTCTCAGACATGATCTACCTCTTCGTGAGTGTGTCAATTAGAGAGCTGTTGGTTACCATCAAGGTATGCATGCCATTACTGTACCTTTAGAGTTATTGTACCATGCTAGTAGTTGATGTGGCTCATAGGCATCATAGCTGGGTAGGACTGATGTTTGCATCTTTCCCTTGGAGCCCTGTTCAGTGCCTTCTTGTACCATGAACACTAGTCCTCATGGAAGGGCCTTTCGCTTCACTTCAGTTCCAGCCCAGAGGTCTCTGAGCCCTGTTTCTGAAATGTTTTGTGTTTTCAGCAACAGAGACTCACCTTTCATTTGAGGCTTTATTAAAATAAAAGTAGAGTATGTACCTAAATACAAACTGAAAACTGTGAAGACAGTTTGCATAGAAGGCTAAAAATATTTACACGGGAGGCAGAGTCAGGTAGATCTCTGCGACTTTGAGGCCAACCACCTGGTTTCCAAAGCAAGTTCTAGGATAGCCAGAGCTGTTACATGGAGAAACCTTGTCTCAAAACAAAAATATTGAAAAAAAATTAGGTATAAATCATTGTGCAGGGAACCTGCACTGTTCTGAGACTAACTATGATTTGTGATAACCCATTGCTTAGTTTTTGAAAATTATTTGGGTTATTTTTATTACATGACCATTATTAAAAATCAAACTATTTTGCCATCCTGGTAGCACAAACCTATAATACTAAATATCTGGGGAGTTGACACAGAATTATTGCAAATCAAAGTCTGTCTGGGATTTGCAGCAAGTTTAAGGCAAGCTTGAGCAATTTACTGAGCATTATACAGACTGAGCAGATTATATTTAGGAATATATATGTATATATATATATATACATATATATACTATATGTGTATACAACTATTATATTTAGGAATATATATGCATATATATATATACACTATATGCTTACACAAATAACTATTATTGATAAAAGTGGCCATCAATTTGAAGGAGAGTGGGGAGGGGTTTATGGGAAAGTTTGGAGGGAGTAAAGGGTAGAGGAAAATGTAATTAAATTATAATCTCAAATAAAAAATACAAGAAGGGATAGAAATGTTATTTAGTATTAGGTCAATTGCTTAGCATGAATGTGGCCCTGAGTTTGATCTCCAGTATAGAAATCAATTCAAGTAGTTGTTTAAACTGATAATGAAATATCACAATAAGTTAAAGACCTGGGAGTACATTAGATATGTTTTACAGTATACATTACAAAACCCATTGAAATCCATATACCCATCCATCAACTATTTTCTATATCTGAACTTTGTTAAAGTTTGCTCATTTCTTATCCTAAACAGAAAAGCTCGACATAAATGCTTTTAATCTCTAGATCTCTGAGGATAAGGAAATTGTTCTCCTAGGTAAATTGTACAGAGAACACCTGGGGCATGTGTAAAATATCACTGATAGACACTATGAATTGAATTGTGTTCTCCAAAATTTGTGTACGGAAGCTTGAGTTTTCTCTTTCTTTGTTTCTTTGTTTCTTTCTTTGTTTCTTTGTTTCTTTGTTTCTTTCTTTGTTTCTTTCTTTGTTTCTTTCTTTGTTTCTTTGTTTCTTTGTTTCTTTCTTTCTTTCTTTCCTTCTTTCTTTTTTCCTTCCTTTCTTTTCTTTTCATTCCTTTCTCTATTTTTTTTTTTTTTGAGACAAGGTTTCTTTGTGTAACAGCCCTTGATGTCCTGGAACTTGTTTTGTGGATCAGGCTGGTCATGAACTCACAAAGATCTGCCAGCCTCTGCCTCCTAAGTACTGGGATTAATGGTGTATGCTGCTACACCTGGCTGAATTTATATTTTCATAGCACTTAGAAATGAGACTTTGGGGCAGTAAGAAGGTTATATCTAGTCAGACAGTGTAGTAGGACAGGCCCATAGGGTCAAGGAAATTGGCTCAGACCAGTTGCCAAGGCATGTACATAATGTACATACTCCTTAAGAGCCAACCTGGGGTCTGCCTGAGGGCCTAGCAACAGAAGCTGTCAGAGGTCCTGGTTGCTGTCAGAGTTCCTAGTCGCTGTCGGATTTCCTGATCATACAGAGTCTGCTGAGGACCTAGCAATGGATACTGTCAGATTTCCTGATCATGCCCAGCCCAGCCGATGAGGGATGACCACACAGACTGGGTGCTGGGAGGAGGGTATATAAGTCCTTCCCTGTTATTGAATAAAAGTGTTCGTTATTTGCCTTCAACAGATTTCCAATGTCATTGACACTGCGCCTTCTCACCTCCTCCCCCGAGGGAGCCCTTAGAATCCAAGCTACGAGACAGTACCTTTGTGAGTGAAGGGGATGAGAAGACAAGCTCTCTCCCTTCCTTCTCCTTCCTATCCATGTGAGGACACAACCATATATCTATTTAGTCTATAAACATGAGCAAAGCCCTCACAAGGGAGTTGAAATCTCTCATAGCTTGATCTTGAACTTTGTAGCCCTAGAATTACATGCAAAGAATTTTTGTTGCTTAAACTACCCACTCTGGTTTATTTTCTCATGGCATCACAGGCTAGCTAATACAAAGAGAGATTGTTAGTTGAGGCCACTGATGATTTCAGATAGCTCCCAAACCACAGTGTGACTACCTGGCTGGTTACAAGAAAAGACATATTTTTTCTCAAGGATTGGGGGGCTGGCATGCTCCCTCTCTGTGCATGGGGGAAAGATGATTGTGATCTCTCCTGGCTTTGGTATTCTCAACCATCCTGTACACTCAGTCTTACAGCCCCATCATTCCTCTGCTTCCTTCACCTCAGGGTGGTCTTCTCTTTTGTGTGTCTCTCAGTGTGTCTGCTCTGTTTCTGCATGGACTCTGGTCATTTAATTTAGGGCTCTCCCTGATCTAATAGACCTGATTCTAACTTAATTTTATCTAAAAAACTATATTTCTAAATAAGGCCACATTCTGAAATTCTGGGTGGACTTGAGATTTGGTGGAATACAATTTAATCTATTGCTACTGATAATTGAGTTGAAAATTTCAGTAAACATAAAATATTTGTAAGAATTAGAGTTGTGGGTTTTCTAAAGAATAAAGATGATATTCAGTTTCATTTCTGTCACATCCTTAATTTGTTTTTGTCATGTAGTTTAATTTCCATTTCTCTATTTTCTGCTCTTTCAGAACTGTATGGCTTAAACATGGCAAAGGACAAGGTCTCCATGAGGATGATACTTTAGAGACTGCAAGGTCACAGGCAAGTTGATATGGTCTTTTTCACGTTTGATGTTGAAATACAACCATGAACTAAAGTAAAAAAGCAACTTCTTGTTTTTTTCCTAGTAAGTGTAGTTGTGTTAACATCAGTCGAAATTGACCTAAAGATGAAGAATGTTGCCATAAATAAAAGGGCATTTATAAAAAAAATAGTTCATCAGAAAGGCATATTTTAAATATATGTATTTAATAAAAGAGGCTCAAATCTGTGAGCCAAAGAAGATACCATCAAACACACAATCATTTGGGCATAAATAATTGACTCACAGCAACAGNTACTCATCAATAGAAAATCATAATTAAGATATAGACAATATTAATAGCAATACCAACACTTTCCCTCAGATATCATTTGTAGAACATTCCAGCCAACAATGTAGACTATACATTCTTTTTTAAGTATATTTGAGATATCCACCAAAATAAGCAATGGAAGAGAAAAAAAGGTGTCCCACTAGATAGAGGACACCAGGAGAACATGGCTCACTGAGTCAAATAAGCCAAGCTCATATGGGCTCACAGAGACTGAAGTAGCAAGCACGAAGCCTGTATGGATTTGTTCCAGGCCTGCAGGCATATATGCTGTGGCTGTTAGCTTGGTGTCTTTGTGGGACTCCTAATAGGGCAATGGGTGTTTCTCTGACTCTTTTGCCTGCTCTTAAGACACTTTTCCTCCTATTGGGTTGCCTTGTCCAGCCTCAATGAGGGCTTTTCCCTTGTCTTATTGTATCCTGTTTTGTCCTCTTATCTTTTGGAGGTCTGTTTTTTCCTGAAGTGAGAATGGAGGGTGAATGTATCTGGGGGAGAGGGGAAGTGTATGTGGGGGAGCTGGGAAAAATAGAGGGAGGGAAAACTGTGATTGAGATGTATTATATGAGAGAAGAACCTATTTTTTTAATGGTCCCATTGAATTTTAAACAATAAAAACAAACATTGTATTCTTTAACCATGGCAGAATTACATTAGAAGTTGGTGTAATGTTACAATATTTCTAAATGTTTTGAATTAGAGGAATGTTTTACAACAACTTTAAAAATAGCAATGAACATCTTATTAAATACTGTGAATTCCAGAGAAGTAAAGAAAAATAACTACAAAATTCAAGAAATTTAACCTCAAGAACAAATTAATCTTTTAAATTTTTATTTTATATGACACTTTTTAAATTTATATCATATATTATGATGAGCAGCGATTGTCAAGACCAAAGGTCAAAAGAGCTATATTCAATGATGTCACTTCTTTTAGGCAACCTATTTTTTTTTTATGTCTTGCATTATTTTGTATGGTCCTATTTTAAAAATCTTCTATCATCTCAGTCCTCCTGCTGACACATTAGAGATATTACCAATGTTCCTGACACTGTAAAATAAATACTTCTCCAAATATGTTAACAGCATTGTTGATGATTTTCAGTGCCAGTGTAATTGAGAGTCATTTGGAAGGTGGGACAAGCTCAGATTCTGTCAATACCCGACCTTTGACTGCTGTGCTGAATAACCTAGATCTTTTGCTATGATGTTGCTATTGTTGAAATTCAAGCAGGAGAGGTACCATTCCTTGTTGAAAACTTTTTGGGAAAAAACAAGTCTCCTACTGCAGACATGGTGTTTCAAGAATCAGACAAAATATATTTCATGGAAAATCTATTTTGAGCTCGACATTCATTTGAAAAGCTAAAACTAGCATCCGGATAAAAAAAGGAAGGGATGAAACATCAAACTGAAAATATCTTCCTATATTGTGACATTTTAGCAAATGTAATGAATCCACCTTTAAGGCTGTCACAAGTAAAGAAATCCAACTGGGGTCCTGATGACTGAAGAGCTGTTAAAGAATCTCTCATCAGCAGACCACAAAGAATACAGCAGAAGCTATCAGGGATATGCAGATGTGATCAAGATCTGACTTCAGCACAACCCTGAATCCCAATGGAGACAAAACTGCAGATGTTTAACCTATTACAGGAACCAACTGCAAATTCTGTTTTGATTCTCCTACTTTACAAGGTTTGAGTTTTTAAAAAGACACATGAATTGCACTTTGAAGAACTTCCTCCAGCCTCAGTCACTTTAAACATTTCTATGCTTACTACTAGATGCAGGGTTTTCTGGATAAAGTGACACGTAATTTACTATATGGGTGTGGGCAGTGTGAAACCGGCAGAGGAAAGATGTGTTTAAGCATCTTGCAGGTGGTGGCAGGAGATTTATTATTGTATGGTAATAGAACTCAAGATGTGAGATAAAGACCTGGGCAATGATATAACAACAAANCTACTTTAAATCTGCTTAAGTCCTGGCAACCCCTAAGAACTCAGAGATACATCTGGAGACGTGAAGACAGCACTTCTGCCCAGGCAGCTATTTTAAGTTACAGAATGAAATTTTAGTTAATTATTTATGTTTTCAAGTGGAACTGTTTTCTTTTAATGACTCTCCTTGATGGGAATTCTTTTTGGGTGACTTCTGGGTTTTATAGTCCTAAGAGCAGCCAATTATAAAATCATGAAAAAATGAACCATTGAAGCTTACTCAGTTTCTAGTGCAATTGTTTTCAGAAAGTATCTCATTCCATGCATTTCGTTTAGATGTGCCCTTGTCCCTTTTCCTAAGTGGATGCCAGCAACTGATCACACTGGTGCTATCTTCTGCACAGCATAGACTTCCTCTGCTCTCTGTCCCCTTTCTTCCCCAGTGCAGGAAGCTTTTTTAGGTACATTTAGAACTCACCAAAATAGGATAGATAATGGAGTATTTTCTCTGAATTTGTCAAATGCTAATGGACTAGACATTGTTAATCACTTGTATATGCTGTATATAGTTATTGTACTTATTGTATATAGTTTTTCTTATATTAGTTATAACCTTTTTTAAATTTTTTTTATGTTTATTAGACAAAGACGGGAAATGTGGTGGTATTTTATCTATGTCCCCCAACAAAATTTATCTGAAGATCAGAGAAACAAGGTCAGCCACTAGCCTTGCAAAATTAGCACACACCCTTAATCCTATCACTTAGCAAGCAGGGTCTGTCTGGATCCCTGTGAGTTCCAGGTCACACTAGGAACAGTCAAGCACGGAGACACATGCCTTTAATCCCAGCATCAACTATAGAATTCTGGAGGTCTATACAGACAGAAAGAAAGTGACAGAAATGGGCGATAGGAGGAAGCGATATAGCTAGGCTAAAAGGGCCAATGGAAAAACAAAACAAAAAGGATATAGATGTGGAGATATAGGAAGTCACACACTCTCCATTTTGGGAGCAGCAGNGAAAGTCTAAGGTGAGGCTGGTAGCTGTTCCTAATTCCTCTAATCTCTGTCAGACTTTTACCCCTATCTCTGCCTCTGTGTTTTATTTAACAAGACCATTTAAAAAATCCATCTTACATCTGGCACCCAATTTGGTTGGCTGTGAGACAGAATTCTGCCACAGATACAATTGCTATTGCTCCAAACCACACAGGAGGTACAAAAAAGAAGTTTTACAGGAAACCATGACCACACCTAACAACAATTTTAAAATCTCCAAAAAGATGACGGGATCCCACAACGATGATTCCACATGGACTATGATAAAGCCATTAAGCTGATTAACACCACCCAAAGATAGGCTTTGGACTACAAATTGCTCAGGACAATTTCAAGATGGCTAGCTGAGATAATCCAGCCTGACAGACTACTTGAACAAGGACTTGAGACAAAGCCCCGCACTTTCCCATTAGGCCGATACTGGACAAATGATACAGCTAACTCTCTCAGGACTTGACAATTGACCCAAAAACTTTCTTTTCAGGATTCCCTAAAGATGCCTTCACCCCCAGACAGCAAAAAGTAATCTTAAAAACACAACGTCCACATTCCCAAGAGGTGGGGTGGGTGGTTTTTTTGGTCGTTTNAGTTATGGATATTGTCATTGTTTATGATGGTTGGTTACAAGTTGTTAATTGTTAATGGTAAAAAAAAAAGCTAAACAAAGGAGATTAGATTCAGGGTTCTTGTTAAAAAAGAGAATATAAAAAAGGGTAGATCATTGAATCTACTCTAAAAAAAATATAGAAAGGATAAAGGGTAGATCATTGAATATACTCTAAAAAAAAGATATAAAAATGATGGATAAAGGGTAGATCATTGAATCTACTCTGGAAAAAAAAGAAATAGATATGATAAGATAAAAAAGATTATTAAATCTACTTTTGAAAGGCAACTACTAGTTTTAAATATTTTACATTGAATTGGACTTTTGTTTTTTGCATACAAATTTTGGACTCACCAAAATAGGATAAGTAATAAATTTTTTTGTATAAATTTATCAAATATTAATGAACTGAACATTGTTAATATATATAATCGAGTTTTTTTGTCTGAATTTGTCAAATGTTAATGGATTAGACATTGTTAATATAATTCTTGACTCTATATATTGTATATATTTATTGGATATAGTTTTTCTTGTATTAGTTGTAACTTTCTTTTATTATTTTAGACAAAAAAGAGGAAATGTGGTGAGTATATTGTGTCCCCCGAAATATTGTGTACCCTAATGAAACTTATCTGGGGTCAGAGAACAGAACAGCCACTAGATATACATAGAGGCCAGAAAATGGTGGCACACACACCTTTAATCCTAGCATTCCAGAGGCAGAGATCCATCTGGATCTCTATGAGTTCAAGGCCACACTGGAAACAGCCAGGCATAGTAGCACACACCTTTAATCCCAGCACTTCAGCACTTGAGATCTCATGTCTTTGCTTGAAAAAGACACATACCTTTAATCCTAGGAAGTAATGGCAGGAAGCAGAAAGGTATATAAGGTGTGGAAACCAGAAGCTAGAGGCCATTTAAGCTTTCAGGCTTTGAGCAGCAGTTCAGCTGAGATTCATTCAGGTGAGGACTCAGAAGCCCACAGTCTGAGGAAACAAGATCAGCTGAGGACTTGGCAAGGTGAGGTTGGCTGTGGCTTGTTCTGCTTCTCTGATCTTTCAGCGGTTACCTCAGTACCTGGCTCTGGTGTTTTCAATTAATAAGACCATTTTAAGATTCACTCTTACAGCTTTTATTTCCCCTCAGAAAGCCAGCAGAGCCACTTCAGGGCCTTTATGCCAACAAGGAAATACCAGATAGATTCCAGAGAATGAAAACCAAGAATAAAAGTAGAGAAATGAGAAAAAAGGTAAGTTCTTCGCAGATTGCCATAATAGATTGATCTCTTTGAGATGAAAAAGATGAATCACATTTTTCATTTTTATTGAACCTTTATTTCAGAAAGAATATATAATTTCTACCTGAAATAGTAAATATCATTAAGTCTACCAATAGATTCCATGTCATGTTCTGTGTGGTTATGACAGAGCATGGTACTGCAAAAGATGAAAAGTCATGGACACACCATACTGGGATAAAAACTGGCTGAACAAATAGTCTCAAAATAAAATTTCTTAAGGTCCATGAAGAACAAGTCTAGAGATGCACTAACATCTATTGCATATTGCAATTTTTAAAAGAAAGAAATGGTTGAGATACAAAATTTCAATATTATATATTATATTTATATATATTCCCTACTATAAAAACAAGATAATTCTAATTTGATGGCTTTAAACAAAACAAACCAAAACCAAAATGATTCTTGGTTTTACAGCATATTTAACCACTGCTATTCACATGTATTGAATACAGCAAAGAACACAGCTCATCTTTAAAAGTTGGCTTATATGATACTCAATGCAACATTGTACAGTAAAATTGTAACTCAACCACCAAACAAGACCGAAGAACTTTTACTGGATAGTTGATACAGAAAAGATGAAACCATTTGGGTAGTCTTACATTATCTTTCTTATGGGCTATCCAATCTTTTAAAAAGAATTGTCATTTACTTTTCATGCCAGAGTGGACAACTACAGAGAGAATGAAAACAGACTTTAGTGTAAGATAGTTCCAACTTTTGCCAAGATGTGACCAGCTGAAAAACTCAAACACCTTGAAGAGATGCTATCTGCCACAGGGATTACCACAATACATGCAGGATCAAAGAAAACTCCTCATTTTACCCTGATGATTAGCTATAATTAAATAAAGTCTTTTTAAACTTCATTAGCAGCAAGGCGTTTGCTACAGCAGAGTGGGCACAAATCATCCATTCTTAATTAAAAGATAATCCACAAGATGGCCATAATCTTCTTCTAAAAATAAACCATTTCTCCATGAAATATTTTCTCATCAAATAAGGATAAATAACACTTTCTATGAGTTTAAGTCATGAAGGAAGGGATGCTCTTCCTGTTTGCTTGAGTAAGTGCAGAATGTGGCTGAGAGCGTCACTTTGGCATACTATTATCTAAAATGGTAGAATACCTCACTTCAACAAAGTCTGACATAAATCTTTGAAAACAAAGACATTGCATATGTATGAGCTGAAATAGATATGACAGTGTTGGCGCATTAATATTCCTGTCACTAGGGGGTTTCAAACTTTTAAGGAAAGGATGAGAATGAATTCAAACTGTAGCTGGTAAAATAGGCCAACATATAGTAGAGCAATTAAGTATCAGTGGCCATAATAAGATACGTGCACAGGAAATAGTTCCCTGCTTTTTACCTTTGGTAAGACATGACTATAGAATCATCTCCTGGGAATGCCAAGAATAATTAATTTGGCTTAGAGTTGGCATGCCTGTTCTAAGCATACTAATAAGAATATTCCATAAAGACCAATACCAATAAAGTAGAAGAAAGGACTGTTTTTTTTTTTCCTTGTAGCCTCTGTGGTGGTTCATCGGTAACAGATGCTTCCACTTATTTCACAGCAACCCTCATTAAAAGTAACTGTGGGACCTAATTGAATAGTTCTCCACATAGTCAAATCTGTGCAGAAAATAGTTCTACTATTGCATATCCTACAATTATTTTTTGCCTGTATTTTGTTTCTAGACATAAATTCTCCTGTATTTATTTTATACATCTTTTCTAGAAGTAAGTGAACACATACACACACAAACACACATACACATGCACAAATCTTCTACTTACTCCACATCTGTATAGACTTACTATGTGTTGCAAAGTATCTACTTAGACACACCATCCATCTTTAGATAAACCTTGTAAGTAATCAAATTCTGAAACACCACCACTTGCCAAGAAAGATGACATCACCATTGAATTTGATTCTGTTAAAATATTAGAACTTTTATTTTGGTTAAACAGATGTGTTGACCCAGTAAGTAACCCATGAATGGCTGTTTTACAGCCTTTACCAAAAGCTTTGTGGACACACTGATAGTGCCCTGGGAGGTTTGGTCAGAGCTGACAGCAGCTTCCTAGACAGAGGGTGGACAAAAAAAAAGGTCTTCAAACTTCTCCTTTACCAAAGAGACATGAAATAATATCTAACATAGGTACCTCAAGTAAATATGATGACAAACAGGCAAGTATATATGTTACAAAATTGCAGTACATCTTACTTCCAAATATCTTTTTTTTTCAGATTTTACTTATTACATATCATAGAGTTGCTTACATCAGTATGTTAAAAACAATTTAATATATGACCATAGTTTTAAAAGATGCATTTAACTCCTTTATTAGACTAATACTATCTGTCATTTCATGCATGTATCAGCATTGTGTTTGAATGAGGGGAAATAGAGTCGAGGGATAAACCAAGTATAAAGAAGGGCTCTTGTGGCTCTCCACATACCATTTTGTTTTATAAAGAAAGAAATATTTCAGTGACATGATTGGGTTACCAGGCACTTGAACACAGTTGTTATCTGTAATGTGGAGTCATATGTTGATAAGAAAACTTACATTAAATTAAATAATACTGGCATAAAACAGCAAAAAACAAAGGGAATCCAACAATTTCATTCAAGTGCTAAAATATTCACTTTGTTTTATTGCTAAAATATCATACCATGAAGAATTTATATGTAGACAATTAATTTTCAACCCACCTTACAAGTAAATATCATTAAAAACATATACACTCAATTAAAGCCAGTTTAAAACCAGGATGAATAAAAAAATCAGATAAACAAATAAGTATTATATAATTTCCCTTAAAATATTTGATAAGATTAAGTTTGCTACTAGTTTAGGGTATAATATGCAAGTTTGCTACTCATTTAAGATATAGCATAGAAACAGCATATTGATAATATTGTTATTGATATAAATTCAAGTGGAAACAAGGCCACTTAGACTTTTTAAATATTCTCTTTTATGTTGATTTACAGCTGAAAAATAATGAATTGCAGCCCTTTCTTCCCCTGGCATATTTCGGATAGTTTGCATGTTTTTGAAATGGTTTAAATATTTTTCCACCCACTCAAGACAGAATGTGTGGAAGAAGGGAAGAAAAAAATGTTCATTTTCTTTTGCTGTGGTCATTTTTTTATTGTCTAATACAGTACTTGGGAGTACACTGGTATATTGTTTAAAGGAAAATAAAATAATCCAATCATATTTAAGTGTGTTAATTTTACATAAGAAGGTAATTGATAAGAAGCAAACAACCTATTTACTATGTAATCCATACTCTGGGCACACTGTAAGTTCTAATACTTATATGTGATAATTAAGCAATCTGCAAAGTAGCCACAAGTCATGCCTACACTATCAGATATAACTTAAAACAGCAATAAACAGATACAATATTTCCCCAACTACATTCATACACAGAAATGTTTTGATTTACAGTATTATTCCTTACGACAACCTCTTTCATCTTATCAGTTCAGATAGGTTGACTTTAATGTGATAATATATTCCCTTGAATGAAGAAATAACTCAAAAGAAATAGCATTCAACTGGGGAAGTCATTGGGTTCCTTTTTTATTGTGTATAAGCACCTATTATGATTCAGACTTTTGTAAAAACTGATGCTTTTTTATTTACCTAGGTATTTAAAGTTTTTGGTTTCAACCACAAAATACACCATACCAACTTTATTAAAATTGAATGCATGCTTCAGTTTTTATGACATATTTCTCACTTTCTTGTTTGAATTGAAAAAAATCTCATAGGGAAATATGATGAATCCTCTCATCTTTACAGTTACTATGCACTAATAAANATGGTCATGGGTTTGGTTTTAAATGAATTTATAACAATGATTCAAAGAGTCATTTACATGAGATTCATATCATAAATATCTAGAAAGAAATGTGACTTTGATACCAGCAATGAAGAAGGTGCCCCAAGACATTGCTGCCATTGAATCATCCAGGCTGCAGCATTTCATTATTTAACAAAACATGCCTTCCATCTTCTGCTACCATTTCATGTAAAATAAAAACACCCTTCTTTTCTTCTCTTTACATTGCTTACTTTGCTTCCTTATGAAACAGTTCTGTTTTATAAGGCAGTTGTTACATTAAGATGTATGCCTGCTTTTCTTTTTCAGAAGACGGATTAGAGTGCTTCAGCTGCCACTGAACTTGTCGTTCTTTGTAACAAAATGTAGTGCTGCATATATAAAAATGCAAAGTGTAATGTAGAGTCAAATGTCTCTCAGCACAAGAGTTGTTCGTTTTAGCACCCATTTTGTTGGTATTTATCAACTTACTAATTATAGGCAAATTGCTTCCAACACGAAAACTGTGATGATTAGCAGTTTTTTCTGCTAACTCTAGTCTACTGTAGTTCCGGTAAAAGAATGTCAATAATCTGAATTCCTTTCTTTTTCCTGGCTTAGAATACATAAAAATAAATTCATCAGGCTAGCATTTCTCAACTTTTTGGAAATGTGTTTTGGAAGGCTGGGGATGGGAAACAGACAGGGATGGTTACAATAGTCAAGAAGGTCTACCTGTCACCTCTTATAAACAGGAGACTCTTGAAGATACACTAGGGGTTGATCTACCACCAAATGGAATTAGATAGTCCTGGTTTTACTAACAGAGTAAATGCATTTGAGTGTTGAAAGAGAAGTACATCAATTGCTAGAACCTAGCATAAAATCTTTTTATTAAAGTGGAGAGCAAGAAGCACCTTAAGAATTTGCTTACATACCATCACCAATGGCCAGAAAATGCCGAGCATATATTGTTTTAAACCTCTCCTATAACCATGAAGCAGAACAGCATGATATTGCTTGGTCAGATGTAAAACAGTTTGTAACCTTCAGCCCTCCATTACAATCCTTTAAAGTGAGCTCAGATGAAAATGAGAGTAACACACCAATCTAGAAAATGTTTTCATTGCATGCAATACAATAAAAGCTTGGATTTTTCTACCACCATTGCTAATTTCACCCATTTGTTTCTCATTACAATAAGTAAACAAGATTAAATGGAAAATCTTACAGTTTGCAGATCACATTACACAGCAGAAATGTCTGTAGCAAATACTGACTCAGTGTCTTAACCAACTTACATGGCATAAGTGAGTATATCTTCCTGCTATGAAGTTTCTACATTTCTAAAGTTATATTGGCAGGTTCCAGTCAGCAATGATGTCTGAAATGGCCTTCTTTTGCCAATACGTTGCTTTTAGTCTAATTGCTTATTTGCAGTCTCAGCAAGCAGAGAGAAGAATTTTATCCTCTTTGCCTTGTCTCTGAATACTAACTAGCTGGCCCAGCCAAGGCTCTCTAAAGAGAGAAACTGCATGAGACACACACTGCATTTGACACAGTCAAGAGGTAAAAGAAAGAACAAAACAAAAGTCTATTCAGAACTGAATTCTCTGATATCCCCTCCCCCAACCCCTTTAAAAATAAAGTGAAGGGGGGGGCACAAATCCATGCCTGAATGCCAGAAGTTGTCAGTTAATAAAGGACAGTGAATGACAGGTGACTGTCAGCCTAATTTTCAGTCTCCAGGTTATCACTTTTTGGCATTGAACAAGGGAAGTGTATACATAAAAAGGAAATATGTCATCATTTCTCTCTGAGTGCATGGACAGGTTCCATGTAGGAGAATCAGCTGAGTATTTCCATATAGGAATATGGATTTATCTCTAGAACTG
>LZPO01055566.1:60167-70339 GCA_001675575.1 Neotoma lepida | reverse complement strand
TGTCTCCTGCTCAAGTTTATGTGTGGATAAAGATGTGTATTTCCATTTTACCTTTTTCTGACCTAACTTTCATTACTATTGTCAATATTTCTGAGCCACTAACTATCACTTTTGAAAACAAGATGCTTATGATATATTCAAGAGCATTTTCCCAGGAATAAAGCAATTTTCTAAAATGAAACCATCAATGCCTTGGAACTGCTCAGTGATGTGAATATTACTGTTCATCTAACAATGTAATAAGAATGTATTTTGTACTTCTCGGGTATTATAGCCTCAATTACTAGTGAAGGAAAAGCCAGAAAAAGCATTATGTACAGCAGGCATGCACAGAGATGTACTTCCAGCCTTTGTCCCTTGCATTTGCACTTTACTTCAAATTGTCTTATGTAGTTTCAAAAACAAGCAGGCTAGCTAGAAGATACACTGAGGAGAGTGCAGCCTGGTCTCCAAATTCTCTTACCTATGATACAAAAGTCCATCACAATGGCTCCCAAATGATGTGTGTTACAGACCATAGTAATTTCAAAACTAAGAACTTAAATGTCTGGCCCAATTAAGGCCGTTGTGAATATCATATTGTTATATGGAGCATTTTGACATCATACATTGCAGTNAATTTAATTTCAACATAAGGGCTATTACTTCAAGGGGACTATTTTTTACTTTGTGAACATTTAGTTCATCGCTCATATTTTTCTCAGTCACCGGTGGCGACCTCACCAGTGTTCAGTGTGACATCTAGCCTCAGTAAAAGCTTCCTGTATTTTAAAAACCTGATGATGTGAACTTCTCCATACACTCTTTACTCTCAACCTGTTCTATTCCTTAGTGCAGACACCCAGTTCATTTGTTTCTCTGCCTACACAGACAGAGAAAGCGAGGACCAATGAAAATAGTATTTGAAAATATTTTGTCCACTATATCATTATAAATGCACGAAGTGCTGTCCTTAAGCCATTCTGCTTTNGCCGGATGGATGCTGTCCACTTGTCCACCCCATATGGGTCCTTACACAGTTTCAGCTAACCATGCAATAGTTTCTTCTTGCATTTCCACGATTTCTGTTTCTCCACATAAGACCTCTCTGCTCTGTTTTGCTTACTACACCTAGTGGAAGGGTTACAATTCAAGGCATATCTCTGTTTGCCAACTGGTTAAGGGGTTTGAGAGTAAGGAAAAGAGTCTACAATCTGAGAGAGAAGATAGCAGCTGACATCCAAAGAAGGCAAGAGAAGTATCAGCTCTGAAGCAACTGAAGATCAGATTATGAGTTTAATATAGGTTATGACTAAAAGAGAAGAGCCAAGGAAACATTGGCACTTTCCTAAAGAACTAGACGTTGCTGTCAGCNGAGAAGAGAAAACATTGAGGAAAAAAGAGCAACCGTTTAATTTTGGATACTTCAGGTCTGGGGTGTGTTTTAGGTAGTTAAGTAGATCTGTAAAGTAAATATTTGGATATGAGAATTTGGAGTACATGGGAGAAATACAGTCTGAAATCACAAAGTTAGAATCATTGGAATAGAGTTGATTTTAAAATAAGATCACTAGGCAGTGAGGCAATACAGAAGAAAATATCTGGACACCTCCTGTCCTGACCTGAGAAGAGAGGAAGATGTGAGGAATAATTGTTTATTTCAAAGGCAATTCAGGATGGCATAGTGCTGGGAGCCAAGTGAAAACTTCTTAGGTAACCCATCATATGCACATCTATTTGGTATCTATGGAATCAGGGAAGGTAAGCTACAGTATCTAGTCAGTCACACCAAGTCTAAAAGAACCATTTGCTATTGGCTTGCTAGGAATTGAGTTTAAAATCTAAAGCAGTTTACACAGACAATGTACAAATACATGCTAAAACACATTCAAGTCTGTGACGCCTCTCCTGTTCCAGGGTGTAGGAAGAGAGGGTGGATTTGAGATTGAGCTGTGGAAGGCTTTCAAAGAGGGCCAGCCTCAAAGCGTTCAAAAACATTAGTGCTCAGTGCATAAGCTTAATAGCCACTTTGCCACTNGTGTAATTGGCNCNTTTGTTGGTTCAGCAAATCAGGCCTCAAATAACTCACAGATATGTTTACACTTTAAATCAACTTAATAAGAAATTTACAGATATGGTAAAATGTTAAATAGTTCGCTTTCAAAAGACTTCCCCCATTTCTAATCACATGCTTATGCTATTTTTGACTAGCAAGATCACTCATCATCATAAGTAAATCCCAAATTGAGAATTTCAGAAGCCCAGTGTATAGTAAATTGCTAGGAAATACACACTACTTTAATGGCATGAGGCCCATGCTCCTGGGAAGCAAGCACTCCATTAAAAGAAGTGAGCCAAGCAGAGAATAAAAGTTANGGCAACCCTTAGCACATTTTATAATTCTTTTTTTAAAGGTCAGTCTCAGCTCCAGAAAAATCCTTGAAATATTTAATTACTGATTAGTGCTTTATGTTTGCTCCCAAGTTGCCAGATCCCGTAATCCTGCATCTCACTTGTGTGGCTAAACCTTCCTCAGGTTTGTGATTTACTAGAAACCCCCATCTCTGCTGACTGGCAATGCCCCCCAGTGGTCATTTTGGAAAAAGAGCCTGAAATGAGGTCCCAATTCTCATATGGCATGAGCCAGGCTATGATCAGAAACTGCTTCTAATTCTAGAGCTCATCAATTTTCTTTTTTCTTTTTTATGTGGTTTCTGATAACGTGTCTCTTTAATGTTCTTTCCAAATACTCTTCTTCTCTCTTTCTGTTACTACTAAGCATACAAAGTTGAGTCCAGTATCAGTGCCAGGCTGATAAAGATTTATGTGCTTAAACAGAGCTTGTGGCAAGATGGGAAAACGCAGGCAGAATGTGTNTGTACTATTTTAGACTTGCATGAATCCCAGAACAAAGCAGAAGATTATTTGCTGAAACTTTTATTCCTGGAAAATAAGTCCAAAAACAGCATTCACAGCATGCTTTTCCCAAAATATGTTGCCTAGGGACCAAATTGAATCAATTGTCAATTGATCTAGCGGGAGCCTCAATGGACTGTCTGTTTGGCTACCCCTTATGAGAAATAACAAGCTTGTGGAGTTCAATCTGCCATAGGAGAAAAATGGAACCAAGGACAGGAAAAGGCTGTGTTAGTAAGAATAAGGGAGTAATGGGAAGATGACTATGATCATGTAAAATGTAAGAAAGAAGAGAATTTGAGACAAAAGAATACATGTATATTTTNGAGGTTTTATAATGATAAACGTGTTTAACCTGCTCAANAATCCAACAAGCAAATGCAGTAGTGTTATCCTCTCAAATGTGGGAAAACAGTCAAAGACAGTCAAGCAATTTAATATGTAAAGTAATCAGCATCCAGAATACCTTCTTTTAAAAATAGAGATGGGTTCCTCTTGGATATTCTGTTGTTGCCTTGTGCCATGGAGATCCTGCAGCTTTGGGTCTGCAGGCCCAGCCCCTTTACATGCTCCAGCAGTTCATAGATTAAAGTGGATGTTGGGGTGGGTCAACTCATAGCCCGTTCTAGGCCTGGGTGGTAGCTGAGTTGGTCAGCCTGCCAGCTTTTCCTCATCTTGACTACCTGGACAAGCTCTCCAGCACGGCTCCAGCTAGATAGATCACCCAGTGCAGCAGGCAGCAAGGAGTAAAGGCCAGTTCTCCTCTCATGCCCTATGTTGATGGTCTAGCAGAAGCCAGAGGCCTCATACCAGACCAATGACTCATTGCAATGAAGGCCTACAAGNAAAGATANATGGACTAAAGGGTTTACCGTGTGACTCACTGTAGCACACTCCAACTTCTATGTCAAGACTTTTTTGTTTGTTTGTTTGTTTGGCTTGGTTTGTCTTTGCTGTTGTTCTTTTTTGTCTGTTTTGTTTTTCTTTTAAATTTTATTTTATTTTGGGAGGGAGTTTGCAGGGGTGGAGGGCAGATATGAAGGGACAGGGAGAGGAGNGGAGTCAGGTTGCCTGGTGTCAGGAAAAACTAAAAACTAAAATAAATAGATAAAACAACTACAAAACACACNAACAGATAGGAGATCACCAGAGAGCTTGTANGGGACTGACCTAGGTCNTCTGCATACATGTCACAGTTGTGTAGCTTGGTCTTCTTGTGGGACTCCTAACAGTGGAAGCGGGAGCTGTCTCTGATCCCTGCTTTTGAGACTCTTTCCTCCTACTGGGTTGCCTCGTCCAGCCTGGCTAGGAAAGGAGGTGTTTAGTCTTACTGAAATGACATACTATGGCTGGCTGATATCCATGGGAGGCCTGTCCTTTTCTGAAGAGAAAAGAAGTGGACGGGGTGGGATTGGGAGNGACTGGGAGGAGAAGAGGGAGGGGAAACTGTGATTGGGCTGGGGAATTTTTAATTAATTAATTAAAATAGCATTATGACAAGAAAGATTACACAGAAATTAAGACATAAGTAGTAAGGATACATAGAAAAATAAACATATATACGTTAACAATTTATGACTCTGTGTGTGTGTGTGTGTGTGTGTGTGTGTGTGTGTGTGTGTGTGTGACTCAGTTTGGGCAAATGTAACAAGACAGATTGTGTAGCCTTATAGCTCACACAGCAATTTATTCTCTTACTCTTCTACAAGATGCTCATCCCAGATCCAGATAGCAACCACTTCTGTTTCTGGTGTATTCTCTTTATGTGATTCTTCCCGATGTGTCCTCACACAGGCACTTAGGACCCCTGATGAAGTCAGAATACTCAGGAGAGGCTCTTCTCTCATATGAACACCACCCTATGGGATCAAGGCTCTAACCTCATGACATTGTCCAACTGTAATTACTTCCTTCCCTAAAGGCCCTATTTCTAAACATAGCACAGCATGTTGGGACGTAGGGCTTTAGCTTATGAATCTTAGGAAGGCACAATTCCATCTGTAGTACATATTTTACTTTATATAATTGAAAAGCTTAAAAGAGACATCAAAATACTGTTTACTACACTTAAATCTCACCCTGCAAAGTTGACATAATTCATAACCTAATCCTAGAACTCAAAGGGGAAGAAGATTTGTTGCCTGAAAAGAACTATCAGCAAAAAAATAACCAGACTTTGGTTCAAAGCTTTGGAAATGGTCCTTCTCGAGGCAGGTTTATGAAACAATGCCAGAAAGTATGTAAAAACTAGATCAAACTAGAACTCATCTCCACCAAAGTTGACTTCTTTCTTCCATAGCATAAATTGCTTTCCCCTGAAAGGTTTTCTAATTTGATTTTCNAAAACAAACACAGATGAGTACTCATTGACCCGAGAAATACTAATAGAAAGTGAGGGTATGNCACCAGAAAAAGTGGGATGTCTAGCAGAGGCATAGCATGAAGTCTGTTAGCTCTGTAAGTGTTTGAAACCAAATCCTACTGGGGAACTGAAAACCTGTAACAAACTAGAATACATGGCTTGATTACTGAGGAAATGAAATTGGGGGGGGGTCGTTATCTATCCATTCTCTCTAGTGTCACTGGTTGAGGGTCATTCTGAGGCAAGACAAAACAAAACAAAACAAAACAAAACAAAATAAAATATGGCATTTGCATGTTTCCCTAACTGTTAATCCTGCACGCTCCCATACTCAGAGAAAAATAAAATCCAAAGTGGTATACATTCTCAATAACGTCTGATCTAATGTTTTTTNCTGTTTGTTTTTTTGAAATTGTTATCTCTCNCCACAAAGGTTGGGTACTGTTTCCCAGTCCTTTTTGTACTGTACCCTGACTCTAGTCTCGTCTTAGGAACCATAGTCAATCAAGTCAGGTGGATCTCCACCTCTTCAGCTATTGCCAACTCCTCCGGTTGTCCTCTCTTCACTATGCTGCCATTCAGATTATCCCAAATTTGAAAGCTTGGCTGACATTTATAGANACCCATACATCACCAAACTTCTCTCCTGAAAATAGTGTAAATAGTGCTCAGTGACACTGAAGCATCTCTGAATTTGTTGGCATACTTTGGATTTATTTTATGGCCAGGCTTATCCCATGTTCCTTTCATTCCCTGACTTTTCCTGCCACACCCTTAAGTGACCATCAAGGATGGAAACCTAGTTTGGCCTAAAGTGGATCTCAAAACACAGCACAGCCCTTTTGTAACAAAAGTCCTCTGTAAAAGNAATTATGGAGATTGGAGCCTTTGATTTGTCTATATCTCAAGAGGATAAAAATTACTAATGCTAACTACAACAAAAGAACATTTTTTTACATGCTAATATAAAGAATTTTAAAATCGTAAATGCCCTGATTTCTCAAGCTAAATGACTGTGTTCAAGCACAATAGAAATTTCAGGATGGTTTCAGAAGAGAATGACACAAGGGTGCAGAAAGAAATGTTTTCTAATTCAGAGTATAGTCCACAGGTTGGAGGTCTAAGTCCTCAGCTCCTCTCTCTTCTCAGTTCACTGCAGCTCAGTCATCAAACTCTGAAATGTCTCAATGCACGTCTTCTCTCCATCTGCTTTGCTGTTGTCTGAGATCACTTCCTCTTCCTCCTCTACTTCTTGTTTTCATTTGTTTTGTTTTTTTTCTTCTTCAAGACAGACTGCGTAGCTCCGGCTGTCCTCGAGCTTACTCTGTAGACCAGGTTGTCCTGGAACTCACAGAAATCCATCTGTCTCTGTCTCCCTAGTCCTGGGACTAAAGGCATATGCCATGATTATTTATAATTTAAAAGATTACCTATAATCTTTTAAAGGCCACCTATCAAATTCTTCCCACTATCTAATTAATCCTTGTTACTCCACACTCCTTGCTCACCTTTACCTCTGAAACTGTAGCCAACAATCAATTAAAAACAAATAACATCAACTNATTAAATTTTCAAAATATATGTACAACACTCTTNTTTATTGGATAAATTAACATATAACATCTTTATAAATCTGTATTAGTACTGATTAATAAANCATTTATTCTAAATCATTTCTAATGTGACAACAGAACTCTTTACATAAAAATATGTATATTCATCGTAAGAGTGTCTTAAGAGTTATTTTTGAAACTATAATTTCTATAATACCTTTTGCTACTACACTGAACACCTGAAATATCTTCCTTATAGTAGAAGTATCTAGATTGAGATTGCAATATGAAAGAATTGCAATCTCATTTTAGACTATTTTTGCTTAGGGCATGCAAGAATATCCAAAGCAACATTTTTAAAAGAAAAGAAAATAAGAAAAAAAAAAAGTGGGGAAATCTGCCTAAGAGGACCAGCAGCAAGGACCAGCTGGTAAAGGGGATGGGTGGTCAAATTACATTTGTACATGTCTGAAAACATCATGATGAAGTCCACTATTTTGAACAATTGATTTTATGTAACAGAAATAATTAAACCTCATTTTAAACGATGCTTAGGAACTTTTGTATATCCGCATCCACCACTAGATGGAGCAAGATCAAATTTTATCAAATTGTTTTCCACAGGCTGCAGAAATAGCCTGACAGTTTTTTCTTGTCCTGAATCCTTTNCCCTAGACCGTGTAATTGAGTAATTCTTGTAGATNCAACTTAGTAAAGTTAGCGACCTGCCAGATTTCAGATATTCCTTCAATTTTCTCAGTTCCTCNATGGCTTCCTACAAACTGGGATGATGGACAATTTTAGACCCTATGNGCCNAAAGTTCAGATAAGTCTTTCTTCTTTGATATGATTTTATAAAATGTTTCTTAAAAAANAGTTTTGTGAGATATTGTAATCTAACAGTTGTCTCCTGTAATGTGGTGATATACTGTGTACCCTAATACACAGTGCCTGAAGATCAGAGAGACAAAGGAACAAGCCACTGCCACGTCTTACCTCTAGGACTCTTCAGCCTGAAAGCCTCTAGTTCCTGTCTCCTCATGCCTTACTACACTTTTCTCCTCCCAGCCATCACTTCCTCCCTAGTGCTGGGATTAAAAGTGTGTGTGCTTCCCAAATACTGGGATTAAAGGCATGTGCCACCAGTGCCTGGTTCTATTTCTCTCCTAGATGGAATCAATCTCATGTACTTCAGGGTGCTTTGAACTCACAGAGATCCATCTGGNGCTAGTATTAAAGGTGTGTGCCACCACCGCCTGGCCTCTAGGTTTAATCTAGTAGATTATTCTGTTCTCTGATCTTCAGGCAAATTTTATTAGGATATATAGTATATCACCACATTTCCCCTTTTTTGTGGTGAGGAGTCCTAGAGGTAAAATGTGGTAGTGGATTGTTCTTTTGTCTCTCTGATCTGCAAAATTTGTGTACCCAAATTTTAGTAGGGTACACAATATATCACCATAGTGGAGTTTGGTCAGATCTTGGCTGGCAGCCAGCAGTGAAGTTTGCTTATTCTGTAGACTATAAACCTAATGCATGTGGCTCCACAGACATTACTAGTCTATGACTTATGGATAACAAAAATTGAAATGATCTTAGTGAGCATGCAATGTCAAACTAGGCTGTGAGGCTGAACTTACAGCTACTTACACAAGGATGAGTAGCAGAGAGAGGGGGATGTGAATGGAATTCTGGGCATTTTTCCAATGCAATGAATGGAATCTGTCACATGAATATATTTATTCCTTTAAGGAAGAGAAGTAATACAGGGTGCACAACTACAGAAAGGTAGTATGCTTTCAAACTCAGTTTGCTATCTGGCCAAATTCCTTCCTTCAGAAAGACACTGGCTTTCCATGAGCCCAGAACAGCTTACAGTGGAGAAATGACCAGGAAAAGAAAGAAAAATAATGACCCACAGCCAAGTATTGACCCAAATTTTACCCAAAGATATTCTGCTGATNTTTCAAATGCTGTAGAGTCTTCAAAGTTTCAGATGCACTATTTTATCCAAAACCCATATTTCTCTAATGCTAATTTATCCTAATTACCTGACCCTCTCTTAGCTTAAGCAGGTCTCTTCTGGCCTGGCCTGTCACCCTTAGTAATTTATACATATCTTAAACATGTTTTTATTTTCTGCCTACTACAGCAAAATTTGTGGCTCATAATTGGTGCCATAAACATCCATAGACTACAAAATATTCCATGTCTGGCATATAGCAACTACTAAANAAATGTTTGTGTATAATTAGTTCAGATGAAGCATTTTAATGTATGGCAAAGCGTGTTTAGCCTTTAGCAGTAGGACCCATTTCTTTTAATCTTCTAAAGGTGNCTCAGCTAATATACCTGCTCCAAATGTTCACTTGCATATAGGAGTTGAGAGTCTATTCATGGAACAAACTAAATTCATCAGGTTTGTGAGGGCAGCAGCATTGCCTGGAGGACCTCACTGGCATTTATTCACAGAAGGAAGCCACCCCAGCATCAGAATGAGCTGAGCAAGCTGGAGGTGTTGCAAATCAGGACTCCACTTGGAAAACCCACACAGCACACACCACCAAAAAAAATAAAAAAATCCCTGCAGTTTGTCTTAAGCAAGATGCACAGATGTGTGTGGGGGAATTCCTTAAATAACAGGGATGGAACATAATTTTAGATCATGATATTACAATAGGGGGCTATGGGGGTGTGATTGGGAAAAACTAAATCAGAGAGCTGGGCATTTTAAGACAGAATGTANGAAGGACTGAACACCCAGCACATAAGACTCTGTCAGANCCTCTTCTGTATTATATTTGGATGCATGAATGGATAGATGGATGCATAAATAGATGATTNATGTGCACATACACACACAATTCTCTATTACAATTTTTCTTTTCTCAAAATTTACCATNAGAAACAACTTCTAGATTTTTGGNGGGCCAAAANAAAGCAAAGGTAAGCACTCACAAAATGCATATATTTGTACCCAGNTTCACAAGACTCCCTCTCTCTTCCTANCCCTACCTCTCAGTTTTCTTTAAAAAGGAAAGTTTGATATATAATTTTCCAGGAGTCAGTATCAANATATATATGTATTTGGGGACAAAGGGAGGAAAGATGACCCTCTCCTTCTTATCACCAGGCAGTCCCAGTTGTATAATTTGGGAAGGTTGGCAATGCGTACTTACACATTGCCAAGTTAGAATGTCTGGTTAAACATTTCCTCTGGGGTNCACAGTGAGGTTCCTTATGGATTTGAAACTTTACCTATATTGTGCTTTCTTTAGTTCCTCAATCCTGTGGACTAGTAGGTAAAGAAAAACTGAGGTGATGAAGTTATAATCAACCCAAGTTTTTGTGGTCCATGATGT
>LZPO01055565.1:0-10786 GCA_001675575.1 Neotoma lepida | reverse complement strand
TGTGTGTGTGTGTATGTGTATTTGTGTTCACACGTGTGTAGGTACATGCATGTACAGACATATATGCACATGTGTTCTGTGGAGTACAGAAACTGATGTTTGGTGTCTTCCTTGATTGCTCTCCATCTTATTCATTGATTCAGTCTCCCAATGAACCTAGGGCTCACTAATTCAGGCAATCTAGCTAGCCAGCTTGCTCAAGGGATATTGTTAATCTATTAGTTAAATTTATTTGCTTATTTTACATCCTTACCACAATTTCCCCTCTCTTCCCTCCTCNCATTCTCTCCCTCACCTCCCTGGTACTGTCCTTCTCAATCCATTCTTCCTCTGTTTCTCTTCAGAAAGGGGCAGGCCTCTCATGGGTATCAGCAAAACATGGTGTATCAAGTTGCCATAGGACTAAGCACCTCCTCTTGTATTTAGACTGGGCAAGGCAATCCAATATGAGGAATAGGTTCCCAAGAGCCAGCCAAAGCATTAGGGCCAGCCCCTGCTCCCATTGTTAGGAGTCCCACAAATAGACCAAGCTACACAACTATCACATATATGTAGAAGGCCTAGGTTGATCCCACGCAGGTTCCCTGGTTGTTGGTTCATACTCTGTGAGTTCCTGTGAGCCAGGTCAGTTGTTTCTGTAGGTTTTCTTGTGATGTCTTTGAGCCCTCTGCCTCCCATAATCCTTCCTCTTTTTCTTCAGCAGGATTCCCTGAGCTTGGTTAATGTTTGGCTATGGGTCTCTGCATCTGTTTCTATTAGTTATGGGCTGAAAGCTCTCTAACAACAATTGGGGTAGTCACNAATCTGATCACAGGATACGGCTGCTTAGGCTACACATCCACTATTCCTGGGAGTCTTAGCTGGGGTCACTCATGTAGATTCGTGGGAGTTTCCCTTGCATTGGGTTTCTACCTGATCCCTAAATGCCTCCAATTTCAGTCTTCTCTTTCAGTACTCTCCCCCTTTATCCTGCCACCAGTCCAGTCCCTTACATGCCCATCTCCTCCCACCACAGTCCACCCAGGAGATCTCTTCTAGTTCTCCTTCCCAGAGCATTCCATGCATCCCCCTCTTGGGCCCTCCTTGTTATCTAGCCCTTCTGGGTCTGTGGATTGTAGCATCCTTTACTTTATAGCTAATTTCTACATATGAGTGAGTACACACCATGTTTGTCTTTCTAGATGTGGGTTACCTCACTCAGGATGATTTTTTTCTACTTCCATCCATTTACCTGCAAATTTCCTGATGTCATTGTTTTTTTATAACAGCTGAGTGATACTCCATTGCGTATATGTACCACATTTTTCTTATCCATTCTTCTTTAGAGGGGCATCTAGGTTATTTCCAGGTTCTGGCTATTACAAACAGGTTCTGGCTATTACAAATAATGCTGCTATGAACATAGTTGAGCAAGTGTCCTTTTGGTGTGATTGAGCATCTTTTGGATATATGCCCGAGAGTGGTATAGCTGTGTCTTGAAGTCAATTGATTCCCAATTTTTCTGAGAAACTGGGAGGGCAATGTTTTTAAGACATGAAAAGAATGTAAAACTACAGGATGTTCCAAAAAGCGGTTTTCANCCTGTGGGTCCCGACCACCAAAGACCATCAAAAACACTATGATTCATAACAGTTACAGAATTATAGTTATGAGATAGCAACAAAAATAGTTTTATGGTTGGGGNTTCCTCACAGCATGAGGAACTGTTTTAAAGTGTTACAGTATTAGGAAATTTGAGAACTACTGTTCAAAAGGGATGTGATTCTTCAGGGAAGCTCATTAAGTTCAGGAAACAAACAACACAAATATTTCAGGAAATCCCTAATACTTACCAGATATACTAGATCCCTCCCTCCCTAAGTATATGTAATGTGAAGAGACTATTGAGAGATACACTTTCAGCTAATGCAATCTTCTTAGAAGATGCTCAGAGTATCCCAGCTACCCAGAAGAACTAGAGACCAGCCAAGCCTCTGAGAAGCAGTGAACAGTAGAAACTTCCTAACAGAAGATGAGATCAACTGAGCTACCTGAAGGAGGCTCAGCTCACCAGAGTGGCCTGAAAGAGGCAATCTCAGTCTGTTAGGCTGCCTGCAAGTTGGGTGGCATGCTTAGAGTTTCCAGCTTTGAGGAGCTGAGAAAGCCCATGCTGAGGTAGGCTTTGGTGATCCAGTTGTCTGTGAGTAATTCCTGTTCCAAGTAACCCCTCACCCATACTCCTGAAAATAATGCAAATAACTCATTGGCTCACCAAGTTGAACTTTGGTGAGCTATACTTTGTTTTACTTTGGTAGCTATACTTTGCTTTGTAGTTGGTTTCCTGGCTGTGGTGAATTGAGATTTATTTACATCTCCCCAAGAACAGTGACACCCAAGAAATGTTAACCATTTAATGTTAATCACTAAATGTCAGTGAACCCACTTGAACTAATTAAATTTGAGGCCCAGATTCCAATAGCAGATGACCAAGGAGGAAGCTTTGCTAATTCCTTGTCAGTTTTAAAATTTTCTCTTTTCCTCCTTCTTTTGCTCCTTTACTATATTTTAGTATTATTTTATTTTTTTTTCAATTTTTATTTTAAACATTTTTTATTCATTTTACATAACAACCACAGAAGCCCCTCTCATCCCTTCTCCCACTACCTACTCTCCCTTCCCCTGCAANCCATTCCCTCATGGCCTCCTCCAAAAGGGTAAGTCCTCCTTTGGGAGGACAGAAAAGCCTGGTACATTCAGTTGAGGTGGGACCAAGCCCCTGCCCCCTGCATCAAGGGTGAGCAAGGTGTCCAACCATAGGTAACAGACTCCAGAAAGTCAGCTCATGCACCAGGGATAGATCCTGATCCCACTGCCAGGGGTTCCTCAAACAGACCCAGCTACATAACTGTCTCACGTATGAAGAGGGTCTAGTCTGGTCCCGTGCAGATTCCACCACTGTTGGTCTAAAGTTCATGAGTTCCTTTGAGCTTGGTTCAGTTGTCTCTCAAGATTTCTCCATCATGATCTTGAACCCCCTTGCTCACATAATCCTTCTTCCCTCTCTTCGACTGGGCTTCTGGAGCTCGGCCTGGTGCATGGTTGTGGATCTCTGCATCTGCTTCTATCAGTTACTAGATGAAGATTCTATGATGACAATTAGGGTATTCACCAATCTGATTACCAGGGGAGGCCAGGTCAGGCACCCTCTCCACAACTGTTAGTAGTCTAATCCGGGGTCATCCTTGTGGGTTTCTGGGAATTTCCTTAGCACTAGGTTTCTCCCTTACCCCATAATGTCTCCCTATATCAAGATATCTNTTTCATTGCTCTCCCACTCCATCCCTGTTCCAGCTCATATTCTCATCCCACATCCCCTCCCCTCTATTGCCCTCTCTCNTCCCAAGTTTACTCATGGAGATCTCCTCTGTTTTCCTTTCCCAGGGCGATTCATGCATCCCTCTTAGGGTCCTCCTTGTTAGCTAGCTTCTCTGGAGCTGTGGGTTGTAGTCAGTTATCCTTTGCTTTATATCTAGTATCCACTTATGAGTGGGTACATACCATGTTTGTCTTTCTGAGCATGAGTTACCTCACTCAGGATGATATTTTCTAGTTTCATCCATTTGCCTGCAAATTCCATGATGTCATTTTTTTTTTAACTGCTGAGTAGTATTGTGTGTATGTACCACATTTTCTTTATTCATTCTTTGATTGAGGGGCATCTAGGTTGTTTCCAAGTTCTGGCTATTACAAATAATGCTGCTATGAACATAGTTGAGCAAGTGTCCCCATGGTATGATTGAGCATTCCTTGGGTATATGCCCAAGAGTGGTATCATTGGGTTTTGAGGTAGACTAATTCTCCCTTTTCTGAGAAGTCACCATACTGATTTCCAAAGTGGCTAGACAAGTTTGCACTCCCACCAACAGTAGAGGAGTGTTCCCTTTGCTCCACATCCTCTCCAACATAAGCTACACTGGTGTTTTTGACCTTTGCCATTCTGACAGCTGTAAGATGGTATCTCAGAGTCATTTTTATTTTCATTTCACTGATGACTAGGGATATTGAGGAATTCCTTACATTTTTTTTGGCTATTTGAGACACTCTTGTTGAGAATTCTCTTTTAGATCTGTAGCTCATTTTTTAATTGGATTGTTTGGTATTTTGCTGTCTAGTTTCTTGAGTTCTTTATACATTTTGGAGATCNGTCGTCTGTCAAATGTGGGGTTGGTGAAGATCTTTTCCCATTCTGTAAGCTGTCATTTTGTCTTATTTACTGTGTCCTTTGCCTTAGAGAAGCTTCTCAGTTTCAAGAGGTCCCATTTATTAATTGTTGCTCTCAGTGCCTGTGCTACTGATGTTATATTTAGGAAGTGGTCTCCTGTGCCAATGCATTCTAGGCAACTTCCTAGTTTCTCTTTTATCAAGTTCAGTGTAGCTGGATTTATGTTGAGGTCTTTGATCCACTTGGACTTGAGTTTTGTGCATGGTGACAGATTTGGATCTATTTGCAATCTTCTACATGTTGACATCCAGTTATGCCAGCACCATTTGTTCAAGATGCTTTCTTTTTTTCTATTGTACAGTTTTGGCTTCTTTGTCAAAAATCAGGTGTTCATAGGTGTGCAGATTAATGTCAGGGTCTTTAATTTGATTCCATTGGTCCACTTGTCAAATTTTATGCCAATACCAAGCTGTTTTTATTACTATAGCTCTATAGTAGAGCTTGGGGTCAGGGATCATGATGCCTCCAGAGGTTGCTTTATTGTATATGATTGTTTTACCTATTCTGGGTTTTGTTGTTTTTCCATATGAAGTTGAGTATTTTTCTTTCCAGATCCTTGAAGAATTGTGTTGGGATTTTAATGGGAATTGCATTGAATCTGTAGGTTGCTTTTGGTAAGATTGTCATTTTTTACTATGTTAATCCTACCTATGCATGAGCATGGGAGATTTTTCCATTTTCTGATATCTTCTTTGATTTCTTTCTTCAAAGACTTAAAGTTCTTTTTGTACAGATCTTTCACTTGCTTAGTTAGAGTTACCCCAAGATATTTTAAATTATTTGTGACTATTGTAAAGGATGATGTTTCTCTTCTTTCTTTCTTGGCCTGTTTATCATTTGTATATAGGAGGGCTACTGATTTTTTGGAGTTAATCTTGTATCCTGCCACATTGCTGAAGGTGTTTATCAGTTGTAGGAGTTCCCTGGTAGAGTTTTTGGGGTCACTTATGTATACTATCATATCATCTACAAATAGTGAAAGTACAGACTAATCTCCCTCATGAGCATTGATGTAAAAATACTCAATAAAATACTGGCAAATCCAAGAACACATCAACAAAATTATCCACCATGACTAAGTAGACTTCATCCTAGAGATGCAGAGATGGTTCAACATATGAAAATCTGTCAATGTAATACGCCATACAAACAAACTGAAAGAAAAAGACCNCATGATCATCTCATTAGACTCTGAAAAAGTCTTTGACAAAATCCAGCACCCCTTCATGATAAAGGTTCTGGAGAGATTAGATATAGAAGGAACATACTTAAACATAATAAAAGCCATTTACAGCAAGCTGACAGCCACCATCAAATTAAATGGAGAGAAACTCAAAGAGATTCCACTAAAATCAGGAACATGACAAGGGTGTCCACTCTCCCTATATATATTCAATATAGTACTTGAAGTTCTAACTAGAGCAATAAGACAACAAAAGGAGTTCAAGGGGATACAAATTGGAAAGGAAGAAGTCAAACTTTCACTACTATTTTATTTTTAAAAAAGNTTTTGCAATGTTTCCATTTCCTACTTGTGATAGAACAGAAATGAACATGGCTAATCAAGTGTCTATGGACTACAACGTTGAGTTCTATAGACNTATGCTGAACAGTGGTGTAACTTGCTCATATGGTATATTTATTTTAAGCTGTTTGAGAATTCTTCACACTGATTTTGAGAGTTGAANCCACTAACAGTGGACAGATGTTACCTTTTTCTCCCTCAACTGTTCCAGAATTTGTTGTTGATTCTTTTGTTTTTCTTTGCCATTTTGACTAGGGTACAATGGCATCTCAAAGTTGCTTTAATTTTCAGTTTCCTATTTACTGGAAATGATGAACATTTTTTGAATATTTCTTAGCCATTTTTATTTCTTCTTTTGAGAACTCTATTTAGATCCCAAGCCCATTTTTTTGAATGGTNTATTTGCTTTTTTGAATCTTTGTTTTATGAGCTCTTTATATATTCTGCATATTAATCTCCTGTCAGATGTGTAACTGAAAAACTTTTCTTCAATTCTGTGGACTTCTATACTCAATTGGGTGTGCAGAAACTTTTTAGTTTTATGAGATCTTACAGGTCAATTCTTTGCCTTAATTCTTGTACAAATGGTATTTTATTTAGAAAGTCTTTTCCTACATCTATATCATGTAGAGTATTGCCTCCATTTTCTTATAGCAGTTTAGGTGTTTCAGGTTTCACCTTTAGCTCTTTATTTCATATGGGCTTAGTTTTTGTGCAGTGTGATAGATACAGGTCTTATTTCATTCTTCTACAAGTGGACATCAATTTTCCCAGAACTATTTGATGAAAATGCTTTCTTTTCTCCAGTGCATGGTTCTGACTCCTTTGTTGAATATTACATTGCTGTATCTATGTTTACTCATGTTTGGACTTTTGATTTTATTTTGATGGTTTAGATGTCTATTTTCAACCAAGAGCACATTGTTTTTATTTCTATGACTCCGTAATGTACAATGAAAATGTGGTACATATGCACTATGAAAAACTATTCAGTTGTAAAAAAAATGAAATCATGAAATTTGCAGGTAAACGGATGGAACTAGAAAAGATCATTTTGAGTGATGTGAAGTGGACTCAGAAAGACAAATTCACATGANCTTTCTCATNTGATTTTCTTTGCTCTAAATCTTCAGATGTGAATAAATAACTTGTAGTAACTGCAGAAATCAGGAAAGTAAAAAGTGATCATTGATAGGGGAGGTGGTGGAGCAAAAGATATAGGAATATAGGGTACANGTGATCTCATGNGGAGAATGTGAAAAGTGGAGGGCTTTAACTATGGAGTGAAGAGATAAATTCTGAAGTAATGGGGAGGGGAGTGANNTAACAGTAAAGATGCCCCCAAAAGTCATAACTCTCTACATCAAATACCTACAATACATGTATCTCCCCCCATATATATACATATATATGTAATTAAATACATATATATATATATATGTAATTAAAATGAAAATTTCCCATCTGGGCTAATAATATTTTTCCTATCCTGAGCTATAGACTGTCTAAAAAAAAATCCCAATACTAGGTATGAAAAGCCCTTTTGTTGATTTTTTTTGTTCACAGTCGTCCAAGAGACTCACAAAACTTTATAAGCTATTACTTTGCTCTTGGTCGTCCNCAGGTCAAAGACACAGAAAATAGTTTTAACAGAAACACAGAGGAAAATTCCCAAAATCTACAAAAAGAGATACCTATCAAGGTATAAGAGGAATACAGAACACCAAATCAACAGGACTAAAAAATGCAAATCTCTNTATCACATAATAGTCAAAACAGTAAATGTATAAAACAAGAACGGATAGTGAAAATAGAAAGAGAAAAAAGNCCTAGTGGCACAGCAAGGGAGGCACATCTCAAAGACATCTGACTTTCAAATGAAGATTTTGAAATTCAGGAGGGTTTGNTCTACACNTTCTAAAATACTACAGATGCCAAACTAGATTATTATACTCAGAAAATTATCAGTNATACAAAAGAAGGAAGAAAAAACTTTCTATGATATAAAAGATTTAAGCAATTTATGTNCAGTAAGTCAGTCTTAATGAGGATACTAGGANGAATATTTTGCTCTTGAGAGGAGAGTGAATGTGCTCACTCAAGAGGGCACAAGGAATAAATAATTTCATAACAGTTAATTAAAGAGGTCTAAGANTCCAACAGCATAATAAAAGAACAGAAATTAATAAANATTCAGTAATAACTATAAATATTGATGGTCTTGATTCATCAATAAAAGGAAACATGAACAGAATGGATTGGAAAATAGGATCTATCTTTTTACTGCCTATAAGAAACACACAAGATGATCAGTGGTAGATGCCACTTCAGGGTAAAAGCATGGNGAAAGGTATTCCAAGCAAATGAAACCAAGAAATAATCAGGCATAGCTATTCTAATATTTTGACAAAATAAACTAGTCAAAAGCAATAGAGACATTTTGTATTTGTCAAAAGAAAAAAGTCACTAGTAGGATATTATAATTATAGACATTCACTCACCAAACATAGTGTCACCCAATTTTATAAAACAAACACTATTAGATCTAAAACATAGTTTGACCTCAACATAATGATGGTTGGTGACTTCAGTACACCACTCTCACCAATATAACAGGTCATTCTGACAAAAACTGCATAGAGATACTCTGGAATTAAATGATGTCATAAATCAAATGAATCTAACAGACATTTCCAGAACATTACATTCAGGCAAGGAATACATTTTCAACTCAGAAGACCATATAAATTTTACTCCATAATTCATCATATGATAGGACACAAAACAAGTCTCTACAAATTTAGGGAAACTGAGTTCTTTCAGATCACAGAGAACTAAAGCTATATATTAACAGCAATAGAGACTTTAGAAAGTACACAAATGCATGAAAGCTAAGCAGTAGACTACTGAATGAAATTGGATCAAGGGAAAATCAGGAAAAATGCATAGAATTGATTGAAAATGAAAACAGTNTACTAAAATCTATGGGGCACAATGAAGGCATTCTTAAGAAAATAGTTTATAGCAATAAGTGCCTACCTCCAAAAAATGAGAAATCATATATTAATAGTTTAATGATGTACCTGAAGTTCTTGAGGAAGACAAACAGAATTCAAAAAGAGCAGATCGTAAAAGATAATCAAAATAAGGGATGAAATTAATGAAATAGGAACAAAAAACAAAAACAAAGACCAGTGCAAAGAATCAATGAAATGATAAGTATTTTATTTGAATAGATAANCACAATGATAAATGTTTTAGGCAAATGGACAAAAAGAAAGTGATAGAGAAACTATAGGAATAAAATCAGAGATAAAAAAGGAAATGATACAGTAAATGCTAAGAAAATTTTATGAATCAAAAGGACATACTTTTTAAAAAAACTGTATTTCATAATGCAAGTTTTGTTTAGGTGACAACATTGTTGATATTTCATGGGTGTTTCAGTGTCATATATAGAAAATACTGTCTCCAAGTAGGTGTCCTGGATCTCTGGCTCTCATAATCTTTTTACTTCTTCCAAAATGTTCCCTGTGCTTTTGGCATAGAGGTTGCATTATACTTGTACAGATTGGGTTGGGCATTCCATAGTCTATTGTTCTTTGCGTTTTGGCCATCGGTGGATTTCTGTAATACTATCTATCTGCTGCAGAAAGAACCATCTTTGATGAAGGGTGAGAGTTACANTTATTTGTGGGTGNTTTAGTTTGCTTTNTGTTGCTGTGATAAAACACTGACA
Organism: Neotoma lepida; assembly: GCA_001675575.1. Lineage (NCBI taxonomy): Eukaryota > Metazoa > Chordata > Mammalia > Rodentia > Cricetidae > Neotoma > Neotoma lepida. The sequence goes on along the minus strand of LZPO01055565.1, from coordinate 1,261 downwards.
AAAGGCAACTTGAGGAGGAAAAAGATTTATTAGGCTTACAGGCTACAGAGAATCATTGAGGAGATTCACAGTATGAACTCATGGCAGGGACCTACAGGCAAAAACCAAAGCAGAGACCACACAGGAACATTGTTTACTAGCTTGCTTTTCATTGTTTAACCTTCTTTCTTGCACAACTAAGGCCTGCCTGCCCAGAGGTAGTGTTGCCCACAGGAGATGCATACTCCCACATCAATCTTTAGTCAATAAAATGCCCCACAGACATACTTACAAGTCAGTCTTACACAAAACAAACTAAAACACCCACAAATAAGTGTAACCCTTANCTTTTGTCAAAGGATAGTTCTTTCTACAACAGATAGCCATTATTACAGAAATCCACTGATGCCCAAAATGCAAAGAACAANAGACTATGAGATTACCAACCCCATTAGTACATGCACAATGCAACCCCTACATTTGAAGCCCAGGGAACATCTTGGAAGAGAGAGTAGAAAGATTATTAGAGCTAGAGAGCCATGACATCTGCTTGGAGACAATATCTTCTTTATATGACACTGAAACTGCATCTCAACAATCCTCAGATGAGGTTCCTTCTTCCCTCTAGTTGTGTCAAGTTTAAGTAACTAAACAGCACAATAAACATAAGGATAAGATTTTAGAATGTAGTTAGAAATTATACTGGCTTAAGAAAGTTAAAGTAGTGTATTCTCCTCTAAGTCTCTATGACCTCACCAGCCATGGGTAGTTGGATAGCTTTACAGTACCAGCCAGGTAGGAGTCCTTCCTATTGAAGAGTACAACATGAGTAGATAAACTACCAGAGATACAGAAAATCACACACAGCCCCAGCCCTAAATGAAGACCTATAGGTAAACAATTATTTCAGAGAGAGGAAAACAGTATTCTCTGGAGAAGAGATCNGTAATAGGTTATTCAACCCCAGTGATCAACCTTAAACATGTACACATACATACATGACTCTATGGACTATNTAGGTTTTTATATANAGAGAAAACATATTATACATATGTATGTATTGATAGTAATTAAAGAGGGAAGGTCATGAGTTTGAAAGGTAGTTGGAGGATACAGGTGGTGTTGGAGGGGGAAGAATGAGGAATGGAAATAATGTGAATAATGTATGTAGGAAATTACCAAATAAATCTACATTTCTATAATCTCGAAAAACTAAAATAAATAAATTCACTCTCTCTCTCTNTCATAATGCTTATATAAATCAAGATAAAGTAAATAATTT
>LZPO01055564.1:42142-70642 GCA_001675575.1 Neotoma lepida | reverse complement strand
AAGTGAATTTTTTGTAAATAAATTTTAATTACTTAATAAAGTGATGGACTTACTGAACACAGTGGCAATGTTTTAAAGAAAATAACCCCTTTAATGCTAGAAGGATCTCTTTTCCATCTAATTTTAAAATACTTCCATTGATTTTTTTTTCCTTGAAAGTAAGGTTTTAGTAAGAGTTCCTCTTAGTTGTGCCATTTCTCTGTAGGACTGTAAAAGATACAGGAGATGTTCTATGATTTGAATTATTACTAAAATAAAATTTACAAAACAAAAGTTTTCTATATTCATATATTCCCTTAAAGTTTCCTTCAAATCCTTCTTCCTCCAAATGACTCTGTGAGCTAAGGATAAACATAAACATCACATTAGTGACATTTCCTGAACTTAAATCTGCTTCAGGTCAGATCAGGGCCACCAGGAACAGACTCCTTTTCCTTCTTCCCACATCCGTTTAGGGTGAATTATGGAGGACACTTGTAGGTTGCCTCTGAGCATTAGTGTCCTAGTGACTACTCATTATAGCCAATTTGAAATCTACCAGATGCTTCAACCTGAAGCATTCAAACTCTCTATGTTAACATCCTCAGATGTCACCAATATCTTAGCAGTGTACAAAAAACCTAGATAGTGTCTCCTACCATTCCTCTGTACCCACAAATAACCTTCCCAGGCTCATAGGCAATCTCCAGTGTAGGTAACTAGCACATTCATTGCTCTTAGTCATTTCTACTGCTGTCTGAGGTCAGACTACCAATATCTCCCATCTAGACCCCTCCAACAGCCTCCTCAGACTTTCCCCAGTAATGAGTCTATAGACTTATTTCTCAAAAAATTCAATTTATAGTCATCTTTCTTTCTTTTAAAAATATCTTTATTCATCTCATTTCATACATACATAAAAATATATTTTAATCATCTTAATCTCCTACTCCTCCTTCCAACTCTTTCAGGAACTCATGTATTGCACATTCTCCATCAAGTTTTATCTCTTTGAAATATTGTTATTAGAACACACAGAGTCCAATTAATGTTACTCATATACAAACGGATGTAGGACCTTCTGCTCGAATGTGGTCAATCTACTAGGGACCATGCCCTTAAGGAAAACAAAATCTCTTTATCATAGTGATCAACTCCCAATAACTCTTCAACTACAGATGGCAGCTAAGGTAGCCCTGTCCCACTCATGCAAGAGTGTTGAGTGGCTTGATGTTTTTTCAGGTCTTGGGCATACAATTATTGATGTTGTTCCTGAGTACTCCCTGAAGTCTGTTTCTTAGAATCTTTCACTTCCCTCTTCTTAGATGTTCCTTGAGCCTTTGGCAGGAGTTTGTAATATGGCTGTCTTATTTATAGAAGAGAACTCCACAAATAACTCTTATCTGCACTTTAATTAGTTGTGAGTTCATGTAGTGTATTTATTGCAGTCTACTGCAAAAAGACTCTTTACAGAGAACTTCACTAATCTGTGGGTACAGATATCTTCATCTCTATCTTTTTCCTATCTATCTATCTATCTATCTATCTATCTATCTATCTATCTATCTATCTATCTATCATCTATAGTAGATGATTTAAAATATGTCCATTTAGCAAATTAATATTAATAGGTTCAAATCCTAGGNCATATGAGCTTCCTATACACAGTTTCGTAAATGGATTTGAAGTAGAAGATATGAGTTTCCTTTTATGAAATGGACCTTAAATTTAATTAGAAAGTGACTAGCAACACGTATAACATGTGTACCATGGGTGTATCTTGCCATGCTGCATTATTTTAGCTTTCAGGGTTCACATTTGAGCAAAATTGATCATGACTTTTGTCCACTAGCAGCCTACATGGCATGTGATAGTACTATGAAAGCTGGATGGCAAGGAGAAAGCTTCCAAAAGCTGGCATCATTTCTTCTGAATGCCTCCTACAGAGCATGGGCAATGTTATGGTCAATCCAGCATCTACACGCAGATACATATGTATTTATTGTTATGATAACTCAGGATTCAACTATATATGACAGTTTTTACCCTTCTAATGGCATTCTGCTAAATCCAAGAAGAAAAACAGTGCCTAAATTTAATGATATCAATATTTAATACCAGCAACCAATAATGTAAGTGACAAATCTATTGAGAAAATTGTATCAATGAATTAGAAATTAAATATTATTAATTAGATACAATATGTAATAGATTGTGTCTCAGAGGAACCACAAAGTGCAAATAGACTTTCCTTTGGGCTGCCAGCTCACAAATAACAACACAGAGATTTATTATTAATTATGAATGCTCATCCTTAGCTTAGGCTTGTCTCATTCACTCTCATAACTTAAACTGACACATAATGTTATTAATCTTTATTCTACCACATGGCTTTTACCTCTCTCCTATTCTGCATGTCTGACTTGTTCCACTTCTCCATGGTACCTCTGCTTCTCTTCTTCCCGAAGTCCTTACTGTGTCCAGAAGTCCCACCTATACATCCTGCCTAGCTGTTGTCCATTTAGCTCTTTATTAAAACAATGAGAAGCACCTTGGCAAAGACACATCTTCACAGTGTACAAAAAAATTATTCCGGAACAACAAAGGGGAAAGATATTGATATAAAAAAAAAGGTAGGAAGGAGGGAAAGAAAAAACAAAGGAAGGAATGAAAGAAGGAAGGAAGAAACAGATGATAGAAGGAAGAGAAGCAAAGGAAAAGAAAGCAGGCTACTGGCAAATGAGGATGACCAAAAGAACTATCTAAAACACAGTATTCTTTAAAGTTAATAATAAAATCTTCCATGGAGAAGACCTGTCATGTAGAATGAGTAGACAATTTGATAAATTAATCTATGACCTATTTATTGGCCAATGAGCTTGTTGAAGGATGCCCCAGGCAAGTTGCTGAAGAATTGTTTCCAATTTTGGTCTCTTGACCAGAAATTTGNGTTCCCCTGCAGAGCATGTCTCCTGGACTGTAGTCTAATGCCTACTAAGAGTTACATCTTTAATGGGACCAGCTCAGTGTATTGAACACTAATAGTAACTCTCTAATGTGATTGGAAATAACATTTGCTATTGAGTGAAGCTTTAGCTGAGACTCTGTAGAGTAGCCTTATAAGAATAGAAGATGGTTTCCTAGAGGCTGACTTACTGCAACCCAAAATATTGAGATAAAAAGAATGCTGCATAGTATTTTATAAACCAGAGATGAAGTCACATAGAGTAGTATCTTTTGCTTTTTATCACAGGAAAGCCATGGATTGTCTCTATTGAAAGGAAATAGATATAAAACTTGGTTGTATGGATTGTAATGAATGAAAAATCAAAGGAGTTTAGACATATTTAAGAAGCACCATGGACTTTAATTCTAAAATTTAGGGATACTATTACTGATATTATAGAGAAATTTGGTAGATTACTAGGTAGTTCAGGATAGATGTTATGATAATAACCAGTCATGAAATTTTCTTCTATTTTGTCAGAGCAATACTTCTCAACAAAATTTATATGAAACTACATTCACCTTCTACAAAGTACAGGTAAAAAGGGTACAAACAACAGAAAAGAGTCGATTATGTTGTTTTCCCCAATACTGAGTGTTATTCTTTGTAAAATAAACTTGTGTATATCATTAGATACTAATTCTTACAATGAAGTCAATCACACTTTGCACAATTATTTTTTATACCTTTTTCTCCTCCATAATTTTTGTTAATTTTTTTGTCCTTTTGAGTAAGGGGAAATATCAGTTTTTCTTCCCAGTATAGTATTAACAAGTTGAAAAGACAGGTTTTTCTACATTGTCATTATAAAAATGAATTTTGAGATATGAGGTTTATTGGTGATATATACAAGTGCAGCATGGTGTGAGATGTAGAGATAATATGCTATGTACTGAAATACCATTTCATTATCTAGAACTAACAATGAGTATTGTTGAGACAGTGGTAAATAATGGAAAATGTAATGGATCAAAGTTCTTTGTACTTCACAGGAATGGCTTCTCTTCCCCTCAAACTCTACATTCTATTAGAGAAAATTATTTTAAATAATTATTTAAATCACACACACTTTTCAATCCAATTTATTCATTGAAAATATGCACATGAATATTGTCTATGAATGCAAACATGAATGTTTATATAAATGTAGCTAAATTTCCTGGAAGTTGTGGGAGGAGTCTACTAGGAGAAGTTGCTAATATGGTAAACCAGAATGCGCTTTAAGAGTATAATTGTTACACAACTGTCTTCCATATGCAGAGGGCCTAGTCCAGTCTCATGCAAGTTCCACAGCTGTCAGTCTAAAGTTCCTGAGTTCCTACAAGCTTGGTTCAGTTGTCTCTGCAGATTTCTCCATCATGATCTTGGGAGCCACTACTCTTTTGGAGGAGGAGATGAGTGGGTAGGTTGGGGGGAAAGGGTGGCGGGAAGCAGGAGGAGAGAATGAGAGGGGGATCTGTTGTTGGTATGTAAAATGAATTTTAAAAAAGTCTTAAGTAAAAAAAGAAAAAGAAAGTATAATTGTTGATTCCATAACTAAAAAAAAAAAACTTTTAAAATAATAATTACAATAAAATCATCTGAAAGGCTGTTTTTACTTCAATAGATCGTTACATTTTAAAGCAAACCTGAAATTTCTATTATGAGAATAAGAATCTTGCTAATATTGTCAAGAGAACTGCTAATTAATTGACTGCATATTATCTAACAGAGACTGCTATCAGAAAGAGATACTAGTTCACACACAATTAATTATGTAGTAAGTCAAGTGCTGTAAAAAGAAGAGTCAAAAAATAAGTATAAAGAAGTACAGTGAAATGATGAGATGTTGAATCAGGTAGAATGGATAAGCAGTGCCTTCTTTAGAAACCTTATTTTGCAGATACCAAGACAAGTAAGTCAGGTATACAAATGATATCAATGAAAATCATTATAGACCACGAGTTGTATGCTGCTGAGGTAAAAATATTTGACCNTGCTCTCCAAGCTTGCTAATTTGAGGTATCTGGCTACTGATGCTAGTCACTAACCTTGCCTTCACAGGAGTGTCTTCCTTATTTGAATATAAAAGTATGCAGCTCATTTCTGATATAGCCAGAAGGAGACATGACCACAGCTATCTAACTTTCTTAGTTAAGAAGGTCCTCTTTTAATGAACCAATGTAAACACACTAATATATCAGCCATTTATTTTGTCTTGGCAGATGATGCTCCAATAAGCAAATTAATTAGGTATTTATTTAAAAAAACTACAACTTACCCTTGACTTTATTATTTCATTTAATTGGAAAATAAGTATGGTTAAAAAAAAAGAACACTAGCATCAAATTGACAGGGATGGACTTTTGATTTAAACATGACTGGTCTCAATCATTCCCATATTCTGATAAAACATTATTTGTAGGTGTGCCTGAGAGTTTTTTCCAGGAGAGATTAGAATTTGGATCAGTGAACTGAGTACAGAAATTGCTATCACTAGCGTGGGTAGGAAACACTTGATCCCATGAGAGCCCAAACAGAACAAAATAGAAAGATGAGGGTAGGTAAAATCTCTTCCTACGTTGGACCAGTCATTCTCTCTCAGCCTTTCAAACTGGAGCTCCTGAACCTCTGACCTTGCAAATCTGGGTTTATACTAACACTTTCCCCTCCCCCTGCTTTATTCTCTGACTTTTGAACAGGAATCAAGAACTCAAGAACTGAACCATCTGCTCATCTAGTTTAAAGCCTGAAGACATGGACTAAATTACATCAGTGACTTCGTGGTTCTTCAGTAAGCAGATGGCACATGGTGAGTCTTCCAGGTCTCCACAATCAAGGGACCTTGTCTTTCTCTCTTTTCCCCCAAAATAGTCAAATAAATCCATCAATATTTTTCTGTTTTATTTATATCTCACATTTTCTCATATAGCAATAGCAGATATTTCTATTGTTAGTATGAGTNGATATTTGCATGTATATCTGAATTTTTATTCATTAAAACTAATTCTTTTTTATAGTTATAAAATTTTAAGTGTAAGAACTCATTATTGTAATGAATAAGCTANCTACAAATCAGGATCACAAAAATATTACACAACCTAGAAATTACAGTTGTTTTTTCAGGAAAAGAAATTGAAGAACAATTTAGAGAAAACTAATTGTCTAAAGGCCCAAGACTAAAAGCTATAACTGTGGTGATTATATTATGTCCCCCAAAATATTGTGTACCCTAATAAAACTTATCTGGGGTCAGAGAACAGAACAGCCACTAGATTAAACATAGAGGTTAGGCAGTGGTAGCACATGCCTTTAATCCTAGCATTCCCGAGGCAGAGATCCATCCAGATCTCTGTGAGTTCAAGGCCACACTGGAAACAGCCAGGCATGGTGGCACACACCTTTAATTCCAGCCCCTGAGATCTCATGTCTTTGCTTGAGAAAGACACATGCCTTTAATCCCAGAAAGTAGTGACAGGAAGCAGAAAGGTATATAAGGTGTGGAAACCAGAAGCTAGAAGGCCTCTTAAGCTTTCAGGCTTTGAGCAGAGTGGAGCTGAGATTCATTTGGGTGAAGACTCAGAAGCCTGCAATCTGAGGAAACAAGATCAGCTGAGGAGTTGGCAAGGTGAGGTTGGCTGTGGCTTGTTCTGTCTCTCTGATCATTCAGAATTTACCTCAATACCTGGCCTGGTGTTTTCAATTAATAAGACCGTTTAAGATTCGCTCTACATATAACCAATTATTTTAAATTATTTTTGACACTACTCCTCTTTCTTTTCTTTATTCTTTTTCTTTTTGTTCTCTCTCTCTCTCTCTCTCTCTCTCTCTCTCTCTTTCTTTTGTGACAGAGTCTTAATGTATTCAAGACTGCATTGAGCTCACTATGTCACTAAGAATGATTTTGAGTCCTAACTCTCCTGTCTGTACCTTCCATGGGCTGGAATTACAAGCATATACCATGACATTTGGTTTATGTGGTTTTGGGGACTAAATGAAAGGGCTTCATGAATGCTAGTCAAGCACTCTATGAACTAACATTTCAGTAAACTAACAGTCAACTTTGTTTTTCTAATATTTTTGAGAATTCTATACACCCATACACTTCTTACACCATTTATTCCCATCTCCTTCCCTTTCCAATTCCTCTTGTGTCCCCCAACTTCCTTTAAAATTTATAATCATATACATACACATATATTATCATATACATTAATACTGTCTTAAAACAAAACAAAACCCAAAGAGAGTAAAAGAAAAAGGAGCCAGTGTGTGCAGGCATGAATTCATTTCTATTAAGTCCAATTAGACAACTGTTTTTTACTTTAAAGATAAAACCCCACTCTTGTACCATTAGGGATATTTTACCACAGGAAGTCCATTTAATGTTGTTCAGATGTTCAGAGATAACCATTTGGGATTGCATATCTTGTCATATCTGGCAAAAACTGATCCTTTCAACAGTCATTCATTGCCTATAGCTTTTCATCTGGAGGTGAGAACTTGCCACAGTGGCACATCAACTGGTGTTCTCATTATCCAGTTTTTCTTTAGTCAACCATAGTGTTGAGATGACATGAGCTCAACTTCTCAGTTCCATCTCAATTCCTTCCAGTCCTGTAACTGAAGTATGTGGTGTCTTCAAAAAGGTATTGTTTTTTTTTTTCTCCACTTTCTGAAAGCAACCAAAAGTCATAACAGTTAAAGAAAATTGAGAATGGAAGCAAATGCATATCCTTCCAGAATGGTAACAGTGAGAGAGAAAGGTATAGAGGTGCAAGTGATGTTCCCTACATAACAAACAGAATCATCACTGGGAAGCTGGGTCCTGGCCTGGGACCCTTGAAAGGTAACTAGAGGGATGTTAAGAAGTCTTGCTGTGGGAAAACATGTACTATCCTTTCTCCTGAGTGTGAATACCTGTCAGCTTCTTCATATCCCTCTATCTCTTATCTTTTTCTTGTCTCCCTTTATCTTTAGAGTAGTTTTATTTTCTTATAGTTTTATATGAAGTTTCTAGAAATATTTTAAAATTCAAAAAAATTAATCAGCATAAATTCATTTCAGTACAGAGTGTCTGTTGAATGAAAGAATATCAAAATTGTTTTGAGTAACAGGAGAAATTCAGTGTTTTTCTCTCCTCACTCTTGGCTCTAATAATTCCAATATTTGATTATAAAAATCTGTAATTTTGACCCAACTGCTTCCATAATTACTTGTAATATTTAGCTAATTCTATGTTGCTTAATCATTTTTATTATGTGGTTCACTTTTCCTGGTTGGTAGTAGAATGTATTTTTTCATTATTATAATTAAAAGTTTTAATGAATATATTTAATTAATGGTCTTCTCTGATTTCTCAGTCTGAGCCTTAAGTAAGAATTCTTTTGCAATTCAAGTAAGCTTGTTTCTCAAAGGTAATATTTTGTTGTTTATTGGTCCTGCTCTTGCTTTTTGCTTACATGAATTTTTTATTTCTTCCACCTGCATTTGTTCTTTCTCATTTTCCCTTTTATTATTATCACTTACCTTTGAGTGAAATGTTATAATTTCTGGAGTTTAACTTTCATAAATCACAGTTTTGATGTGGTTTAACGGTAAGTTCATTATTGTTTTTTTGAACTGTAGTACAGTTTCATTTTTTTTTCTTATGCAGGATTTTCAGATTTCAGATTATTTCCATTTCACACTCCCTTCATCCATGTGAATAGATAAACAATGAGATCACAGATCAGAAAACTTCTGATGTTTTCTTGCTATTGTTCTAATGCTGTTGCATTGTTTTCTTTTCCACAGAAGTTTGCTTTCATTGAAAAAAACAAAGTGCTCTATAGTCAGGAACTCATCTGTCTTATTTGCTGTAATGTATGGTTTCATAGATTAGTAGTATCTTCGCCTCTCCACTGCCCAATGAGAAAGAAACTTTTTGTTTGATCTAGGAGCTGGATAAGAAAGAAATGTCAGGATTATAAAATGTTCCTTGTAGCAGCATCCAGCACTTTCCTTCTCAAAAGTAATCAGGGCCCTTTTGACATTATTTGAACTTAGGTACTAGAAAATCTGTCCTTAGTTGGGTTAGAAATTTGATTTGTTTTTTCCTTAACAAAGATGGAAACAGTGATAGGGTGGCCGCTAGCAAACATGTGTTGAGAGCTTTTCAACAGAAAGGTACCCAGCAAGTTGGTGTCCTAATACTTTGATCTTGCTACAACCTCACAAGTTTTCTATCAGTGAAATCTCTTTCAACTCTTGGAATATGAGAAAAATGAGTCTAGGGATATTAAATCTTTTCCCCCAATGACCATGTGACATGTGTAGAGTTTGGAATGAACCATGTGTTTAGTAAATAAACCATTTCTCCCTGCTTGCTATTCGTTTGAAATCTTTTAGGCTTAATCAGATTACCCTTCCTGGTTTTCTCACAAATAAAATCCCTCTCTGCCTTTGTGTCTTCTTAGTCATACAGAGGAGTTAAAACAAAGAGCCAGATTTCAAAACTGTCTTTCCAAGAATAAAGTGCTGTGAGTTAAAAAAAAAAGTCATTAAAATGCCACCTTACCTGACTTCCACGTCACTTGTTTCTACCATTTTTAACAATGTAGGGAATTTGAATTTTTTGTATTCAAGGAGGTATTTCTCAAAAACGACTTTACCAAATTTATTTCAAAAGCCCAAACAAGAAAAATCATTTTAGCAACTTAGGTTGGAAATGGATCTTACAAATTATTAAGACTTCTTTTTAAATAACATTTTTATTCTTTGAAAGTTTCACACACACACACTACTCCTTCTATCATATCCCTTTACCACTACATCCCATAAACTTACCCTAGTGCTCCCTACTCTGTCCCCCTTCCAATTTTATGAATTCCTTTTTAAAATTGTTATTAATAACCTCCTAGGTCCAATTAGTGTAGCCCACATGTGTGTTTGTCTGTGGATATCCACTGGGGCATAAGTAACTTACTAGTGGTTACATCCTCAGTACCTATCACTGCCAATCTATTTTTAGCTATGAGTAGGGAATTGATAAACCTCNACCCATGCTGGAATTTTGACTGTCTTGGTCTTCAGCAGGTAACTGGAGATGCTGTGAGTTNATACATTCAATATCAATGTCATGTCCAGAAGGCAACATTTCATAGCTCTCCTCCCAATCTGCTAGAGTTCCTATTTCTAGGAATCAGTCTCTCAGCCAACTCCCTGTTCCTCTTGNTCCTTCAATTGTCTGCCACCACTTGCCAATTCTACAGTGATCCCTGAGCCTCAGATGCAGGGGCTGTGTTTTAGAAGTGTCACTTTGGAATGGACTCTGGAACTCAGCACTTTGATCTACTGTGGTTTTCTTTAAGGACTCCACCTGTAGCAAGGAACACCTATTTGATAAGGAGAGAGAAGTGCATTGTCTGGCCTGACACTGGAAAAGGGTGTCAAAGCTTTTTTATTGTTATCCCCCATTTGAAATGTCTTTCATTTATAAGAGTTTGTGCTCCTTTACCTTCTCTTTTTGAATATAGTATTTCTATTGATTATTTCGGAATTTCATACAATGCACACTGATCACACTCCCTTCCCGTTCCTCCCGGATTCCCTCTTCCACACTTGTCCCCTACCATAAAAAAGAAAAATATACATCAAGTCCAACTTGTGTTGCCCATATACTCACTGAAGCATGGTCAAACTCCCAGTGGCCAGCCCCTTAANGAAAACTGAGTGTATGTCCCCCCACCTCCCCAGAANCCAGCAACTCTGAATCAGAGTTACACTTCAGTATCCCTATCATACTTTTAAGGAATCTCTTCAATGGCTTCCTGTAGACAGGAAGACTGTTTAATTAATTAATTAATTAATTAATCTATTTATTTACTTATTTACTTATTTATTTATTTATTGGTGGGGTCTGAGGTTGTCACAGAAGCCTTCCATGTCTCTAATTCTCAATTATGAGTCTGTAGTCATCAATATCACTGCAAAAGAATCTTCCTTGCCCTTAACAGTCAGCCAGACAGCCAGCTTCAATGATGATGGACTTCACCAAGGCCTCCAGCTAGAGCACAGACCACAGGTATAGACATGGCCTCCGGAGGCAGCAGGGACCATGGAGGTCTTCCCTATCCAGAAAATGAACTGTTCTCTACCCTGCCATTTCTCAGAGGCAGGGTGATCATGCAGCTGAGAGATGCGTTTCTGGGCAGAGCCTGGTGGAGCTCCAGGCTGCGGCACACCATTCTGCCATCCCTACAAGGAAAGGATGTGCTCCCCAGTCCACCCCAGCCTTCTCCCACACCTGACACTGCAGCCTCCTCCTCTGTAGTTCTGCCTCCCCTCTCTCCATTTCCTGTGCAGCTCCATTTATCCATCTTTCCCCCTCTCCATCACACATTTATTCACCAAAATGGCTTTCCAAACTGTTGTGTGCCCAAACAGCTTTACATGCAAATACTAATCGCAACAAGTCATGGTCTGATTCAAGGTTTCTGAAGCACCGTGAATACTAGACTATTGCTGAGATTCTATACTCTTGTTGCCCAGAGTCAGGGTAATCTTGTAGCTGGGCAGGGCATCTGTGGGTAGGATCCCAGAGTGCTCCAGCTCTCTACACACCTCTCTGACTGACCTCAGCACTGGTCAACCTGTCAGCTCACTGAGTACCCATCACATCTGTAGCAGAGTGGGGTTTGGAGCAGCAAAACAAGGACTAATGCTCTCCCACCACTCCCCCAACAGGGCAAGCAGTGCAGCTCCCTGCTATGATGGGCCTAACCTCCAGCTGAACCAGGGGACAGGCCCCTTTCAACAGTTACATGCTCCTTTGTCTGCTAAGGCCAATCTCCTATTCCACTCCCATATCACTCCCTTACCCAGGTCATTAACTTCGCTTTTCTCCTCTGAGCATGGTTCCACTCTGCCATCTTTTCTTCCAATTTTATGGGACCGCTTTTAAAAAGCATCTTCCAGTAAGACCTGCTTTCTTCTTATTTGTTCTAGAGGTACTGCCTGTTCTGCAGATTCATCCTCAGCTGTAGTGTCTCCCCCTGGAGCCTCTGTGGGTCTCTCAGGCTCCTTGGAGACGCTCCATGATCCAGAGGATGTAGGGGACAGATGCCATTTTGAATCCATCTAGTATTAGTTCCTCTAAAGCCATACACAACAGACAGATGAAGGATTTACAAGGCTTTGGGATTCTGCTATGTGGGAAACACTGTTTCTCTTGATGTGAGAGAAGGCTCTCCACTCATCTTTGCAGCATACCCCTGTTAGTTACCAAAGTGGAACATGATTTTTCATTTTGCAGCAAGACTCCAGCGGCCTTAGTTGCCTATGTCACTCACCTCCTGCCCAAACCAGGTTCCCTGTCTTTTCTCCATCAGAGGGAATTTCCACACAACCTTTCCCTTTGGCCCACACTCAGACAACTCCCAGAACTATAATTTTTTGTAGGACATAATTTTACAACATTTAAAGTGTGGCCAAGTAAATTTTAAATAAGAATTTCTGTTTTCTGTGTAATATTCACATGTAAGTATGTAATTTTTTATTATATTCTTACTTATAGTTCCTCAAATATTGATTGAAAGTATCAGTGCTGCATTCCATTTTAAGTATTTTTTTTTCCCATGAACCTGTGCCTGAAGCAATTCATCACATGTTAGGACACTGTTTACTGAGTACTTCCCATGGAAAAGGTGCTGAGTAAATGTTCATTTCCAAATAAAATAAGTACTCTAAACCAAATGTCCTGGAAATTTATTATCTTAAATATGAATATTATCTATTAACTTACACATCGTTCCATTGCAGCCTTTTATTTGACTGCTTCATGACTCGTTTTAAAATTTGTACTCCTTTACCCTACACTGAATGCCTATTTCATGTAAGAACATAGTTTTATTTGTGTTGGGTATGTTAGTTATAATATAGTACAAATAAGAACTTTGGTACTGACCAAGGAAGATTATTTCCAATGAAATAAGAAGCATCTTTGCTCTGGGGTTAGAGAATGTCAGCCTGTATGAGTGCTTCATCAAGGATAAGTGTATCTGTGAAATAAGATTCTTGTTATGACGTTTCAATATCAGCATACCCCAAATCATCTATCCTTTTTTCTTCTGTTCTATTCTATTTATTTTTATTGAAAATAGTTTTTCCCACCAATATATAATGGTTTGATAACAGTTTCCATTCATTTATCTACTCCCAGATCCTCCCCTCCTCCCAATCTGTCCAACTCTATGCCTTTTTTCTGTCTTTAGAAAACAAACAGGTGTTAAAAAGAAAAGTAGCAAACCAGAATAGAAAAAAGAACAAAAAAGCAAAAAAACAAAAGCACAAGAGAAACATACAAATACACACACACACAAAACCAAACTTAAAAAAACACAGTATCAGAAACTAAATATATAAGCAAAAGGCATATATCAAGCAATATGGTACAAAAAGTGTACAAAAATACTATTGAGTTATTTTTGTGTTGGTCATTTACTGATGGGCATGGGGACTCCACTTAATATACTCAGTGAGACATCAATCGTTTATATACTCAGTGAGACACCGTTGAAGAAAACTATCCATTGCAAGTGGTTGTCAATTGAAGATAGCTTGTTGGTTTGGGATGGGAACTGACATCCATATTGTCCTCTCAGTGCTGTGACCCTGTCTACTTGAGCCTGTGCATGCCATGTGGATGATGCCATAGACTTTTTGAGTTAACATGTGTGACAGTCCTATTGTGTCTGTAAGACACTGTTTCTTTGGTGTCATTCATCGCCTCTGGCTCTCACAGTCTTTCTGCTGCCTCTTCTGGATAGATCCCTGAGTCCTAAGAGAAGGTGCTCGATGAAGACATCCCATTTAGGACTGCATGTTCCAAAGTCTCTCACTCTTTACACATTGTCCATTTGTGAGTCTCTGTGTTAGTTTCCATCTATTGCAAAAGGAAGATTCTGTGATGATGGCTGAGGAAGATGCTGATCTACGTGTGTGGTAGAATGTCATTAGGAGTCATTATGATGCTCTATTCACATAAATCATCTTTCAATTCTTATACTAAAACCAACTAATAACTTCTCTACCAACTCATATTAACCTGCTATTATCTTTGGCTGTGTACAACAATCATTTCAGAAGTTTTGAAACCTGTGTATCAGTCTCACCTCTTGGTTTATTCTCACCATATCATCCAATACTTGACCATGTAGTTTTAGTCATTTTTTGCGAATAAATTTTATAATAAAGAATTCCAAATAAATAAAAACATTGCATTATGTGTGTGATCATCTTGCTATGATGATGTTTCTGCACCAGTTATTTAATTTTTTTTAAGCTGCACATTTGCTCTTTAGTGCAAGCTGGAATGAGCCAATTCCGATTACTCCAGTGTTTTCAATCAGCTCCTCCTTTTGAATCACCTTATCATACAAAATTGTTTCTTCTTTGTTGTTTTTAATTATTATATTATTGTATGATCATCTCATTTGTTTTGATTGCTCAGTGCTAGTGTTCTTTGTTGTGTAATATTACTTTAATCATGTAAAGGTGTGTTACATTTATTTATGCTGTATTTGTTTAATTATGTAAAGATGTTTTGCTGTTTCATCTTACCTGCCTAAGGCACTCAATTGGTCTAATAAAAAGCTGAATAGCCAATAGCTAGGCAGTAGAGGGACAGGCAGGGCTGGTGGGCAGAGAGAATAAGTAGGAGGACTCTAGGCTCAAGAGAAGAGAATGAGGTAGAAAGAGAGGGAGATGCCAGAGGCCAGCCAGCCAGGCAGATCCCAGCCAGCCANACATGGAGTAGGACATACAGAATGAAAGAAAAGTAAAAAGCTCTGAGGCAAAAAGATAAAGAGAGACAGGTTAAATTAAGTTATAAGAGCTAGCAAGAATGAGCTTAAACTAAGACCAAGCATTCATAACTAATAAGTTNCTGTGTCATGATTTGGGAGCTTGTTGGTGGCCCCAAAAAACCCTGCTACAGTTCTTGTTCAAGCTTGTATTTCTTTTGTATATCTATTCTCTTAATAATAATTTTCTGGTCACTTTACAGCATTGGAATATATTCATATTGTCATGTAAGACAACAACCTACACTGATATCAATATTTTTACATATAAGGTCAGTGTCAATTTCACTTTTTTGCTTTATTCTACCCACCAAAATAGTTTCTAAACATTTTATCTCAACTTTATAGCTTCCACATGTCTTGTTAAACTGTCAACTCTTTCTATTTGACCATTAAAATGTAAATATAATGACATGGGGATCCTTCAACCCTGTTTACTCTGTCATGTCATGAATCACAGTTCTTTGCTTAGATTAGGATCACATGAGAAACATCCAATAGCTCTTTCCATCAGGATTTATTTGGTAGAGAAGTTTTATGTGTATTTTGTAATATAGTTTCTGTAAATTTTAATTGAAAGTCAACTGTATGTAAAGACAAAAGGAGTATGTAAAATGAAAGCATTGTAGATTTGAAAGTATACAGATAGAAGGGTCAGTTTAACAATCACACACTGATGGAATCTAAAGATTCTTAGATGCTAAATCCTCAGACATTCCCCATAAGTTGAGTAATAGAAGTAAGGTTATTGACTAGATTATCACTATTTTGTTGTTGTTGTTGTCGTTTTTGAGACAGGGTTTCTCTGTGTAGTTTTGCGCCTTTCCTGGAACTCACTTGGTAGCCCAGGCTGGCCTCGAACTCACAGAGATCCGCCTGCCTCTGCCTCCCGAGTGCTGGGATTAAAGGCGTGCGCCACCACCNCCCGGCTGATTATCACTATTCTTTATTGCATACACATTTCCTGGTACAAAATAATCAGGTATCTGTAGTAACTACAAAGTCTAGTCTTCTCTAACTAAAAGATGAAAGTTATTTTTCCCCAACTCAAAACTTTCAGTTATATTAGATTATTGATGATGTTTTAGGATGGCTCAATAAACATATGAATTTATTCTTTTTACTTTTAGTACTATGTGAAATCATAATTGTTTAAGGACTTTTAGCATCTGGTAGTTGTCTACAATTTCCTGGCTGTCAGCATGCAGTGTGAACTTAGGGAGGTCATTCAAGTTATCAGAGTTTGAACTTCCTCTTCTCTAAGATGGAGAACACAGGCCTGCCTCATATTGACACTGTAAGCATCAAATGAAACTGTGTATGAAAGAAGCAAAATGAAGGGAGTGAAGTGTTTTCAGAATTGTTTTAATCATCTTACATTTGTTATGACACAGTATGTGATAAAAGGGAGACCCTAGCTTCTAGGCAGCCCCTTGTCTATGCCTATCTCCTCCTCTACATAAAAGTTCAGCTCAGCTCAGGAATAAATACAGGATTTGTACCATGTGCCAATCAAAGTCACTTCATGTGACAAAGAGACAATGGTTTCCAAGTAGTGTGTAGAGTCTAGTAGAAGAGAGACACATAAAAGACAATTTTAATATAATATGCATCAAAACAATTTTATGGATACTTGTTAGATGTATTAGGAAGGCTGACATTTCTCTTATATCTTGTGGTTAGGAACATTCCTAAAGATGACAACTATGTTAAGTTGGTGGATAATGCTTCAGGTTAAGAGACACATGTAAGAAGGTTTTCTAAGCAGAAGACACAGCAAGAACCTAGCCAAGGAAGGATGGTTAAGTGTGTAGGAGAGGCCAGCCTACAGACAGATCTGAAATGTGAGACAGACTAGTCAAATCCAAGTTTGTAAAGAAAAGTGACTTTTTAATTTGCTCTTTGTCCTCTGTGGAGTAATAACCAAATTCTGCATAATGTGCTCTAATTAGAATTGTAGTTATATCCCTGCATTAGGAAGTACAAAGTAAGTACAAATAGAGAAAGCTGGACTTGAGAACATAAAGGCAGGTGGATCATGCTGAAATGTGCTCTCTCTGGGCTGGGCACCTACATTCTAATCTTACTTCCAACACTTTCTAGATTGTAAATAAAAGAGTCAATTTACTTAACTTCTAGGAGCAGTAGTTTCATTCTTTGAAACGTATCTATAAAGTTGATCTCCTCTTTCTATTGAGCTCCCAAGCAGAACAAATAATACAATACACTGAAGCAGTTGGTCCAAAGTGAGCACTTAGTAAACATTCAGTAAGTGATGTTACTATTGACATTGTCATTATTGGAAGTGAACTCAGTTAAGAGGTGTATAGCTGTTAAGATGAGCATGAATAAGTCCCAAAGTAGTGAAGCCTGAGGGAAAAGGTGCAAGCAAGGACAAAAATGCATGTCACACAATGTCTGCCACTTAGGAAGAATTTAAAGCATGACAGACACTTCAGTAGGCATACATAAGGGTGAAACAAGCCTTATAACATAATTAAAGACATAAAATAAGTGTATTCTTTCAATTAATTATAACTCTGTAATAATTCTGTAATTGGGGGAAATATTTTTTTCTGTTTTATGTTCTCTTGTTATATTGGAATTTGAAAGCTGTGACTCTGATTCAATGCAATAATGGTAAAATTCTTTGTAATATAGAAAGTAAAGGAAAAGGACTATTTGAAATTTACATCATGCATTTAAAATGCACACTATAATAATGTCATTATAGAAAAGCTCACAGTTGTTTGGTGAAAGCCTGACTTTTCAAATCTGAGTAATGAAGTGCATTTTAGTAGGAAGCTGCCACAGAAACCGCTGTTCACAGAAAGGGGAAGTTCCTCAAACATACCGGTGGGGAATTCCCTGTGTGAATTTACTGCACCTTCACTTGGGTAGCAGAAAATTAATCCTTTTGAAGACACATTTACTCAAATGATAACATGCAAAAAAGCAAACAGGTGTATGAAAAAATGTTCACCATGAATAATCATCAGAAAAATGCAAATTAAAGCCACAGTGAGCTATCATCTCATCCCAGGGGAAATGGCTATCATCAAGAAGACTAAAGACTAGAATTTTGGAAAGGAANAGAGAAAACCTAGAAAACTGTAGGGAGAAGTATAACATCACATAGCTATGGAATAGAGTACAAACACCTCTAACAAATGAAGAATAGATCTGCCAGTTGATTTAATATGATTGCTATGCTGGCAAATTTTATGTCAACTTGACACAAGCTACAGCCATCTTAGAGGAGGGGACCTCAATTGAGAAATTGTCTCCAGAAGTTCAGGATATAAGCCAACAAACCTGTAGAGTATTTTCTTCTTCTTTTCTTCCCATTTTTTTTTAAATTCATTTTACATACCAACCATAGATCCCCCTCTCATCCCTCCTCCCATCCTCCCATCCGCTCCTCCAACAGGGTAAGTTCTCCCATGGAGAGACAGCTAAGCCTGGTACATTTAGTTGAGGCAGGACCAAGCCCCTCCCAGCTTTATCAGGGGTGAGCAAGGTGTCCAACCACAGGTAATGGGATCCAGAAAGCCAGATCATGCACCAGGGATAAATCCTGATCACACTGCCAGGGGCCTCTCAAACAGACCCAGTTATACAACTGTCTTCCATATGCAGAGGGTCTAGTGTGGTCCCATGCAGGTTCCACAGCTATAAGGTCTCAAGTTTGTGAGTTCCTTTGAGCTTGGTTCAGTTGTCTCTGTAGATTTCCCTATCATGGTCTTGACCCCCCTTGCTCATGTAGGGTATTTTCTTAATTNNCGATTGACTGGAGAGGGTTCAGCCAATTGTGGGCGGTGAAACTGCTGGNCTAGAGGTNCTGAGTTCTGTAAGGAGTAGGCTGAGCAAACCCATAAACAGCATTCNTTCATGGCCTTTGTATCAACTCCTGTTTCAAGATCCCCACCCTGTTTAAGTTCCTGCTCTGGCTTCCCTCATTAGACTGGGCCTCCAGATATGTAAGCCAAGTAACTCATTTCTCTCCAAGTTGCTTTTGGTCATGGTGTTTCATCACACACAACAATAATAGCCCTAACTAAGACAAATGCTAAAATATGAAAAGAACCAAGTGTCACAAACCAGACACATGGGGAAAGAAAGTGCAGAATGTTTGCATGGTGGGGTAGCATTCAGCTGTGGAGAGGAATGGAATCANCAGTTGAGAAAACACGACTGGACCTGCAGATTGTTTCATTAAATAAAATAAGCCAGGCCGAGAGGGGAAAAAAAATGTTCTGTGATCTTACTCATTCACAACTGCTTGATCTACAGCAAATTCAGTGGCTCACCCTACCTACACTCTGTCTCTTATACACATCTAGATGTGTATAAGAGACAGGTTACTGAGGGGTGGAGAGGACTGGGAAAGTTTTACCAAGTGGCCATAAGTTACGGTTAGGTAAGAGTGACAGATGCTGGTGCACTAGCGCAGAGCAGGGCAACTATGTGTGAAAATAGTGTGCTGTGTGTTTTGCAAGGCTAGAGGAAGGGACTGTGAATGCTTTCACCTTGAGGATNAGATAATCTGAGAAGACAGACAGTTCAAACTTGATTTAAACATCACACAANGTACAAATGTATGGANACATCTCATAGTATTCCATACATANGCATATCTTTATGTTTTATGCACCAGTTGCAAATAAAATTAATTTAAATAAAACTTACATTTATATGAGTAATTCCTGCCTTTTGGGAACTTTTTGCTCTAACTTCTTCCACAAATGAAATTTTGAGNACCCTGGATACATATTTTTTTTTCCACATAGTGAAACAGTGTGGCTTATTCAAAAATATTATACTTGCTTGCCATTTTAAATAAGTGGTGTGTGAAAATGAGCCAGTTTGTGTTCTTCAGGTTCACTGGATAATTGGACAATGACAGAACCTCTCATTGCAAACTTAAAAGAGGCAAAGTTTCCCTGAAAACCTTGGTGTTTGTCTCCATCTTATATAAATACTCGATGGATATTTGACAAACACTCATTTATAAATTCATGGGTAAACTGATGCCATAGATAGAGAATTACAGAAGGAAGAAAGTAGACAGCAGTAGAAATATACTTAAGAAGACATGCTGTGTGAGCTGATCTCTGACTTGTCACAGAAAGGGGACTAGATGGAGGCAACACATCTGCATAACTTAAACAGGATTCCACTGAGACCTGACTCGGCATGATGTTCAAGTGATGCTAGCCCAGAAGTAGAAGAAAGACATGGAAGACAAACCTGGCAAGATAAGAAGAGATCAGATTGTTTATTCTTTAAAACTGGGCTTCAAAGTTTAAGTTTGGGATTTTTTTTTTTTCTTCAGAGGGAAGTTACAGCTTTAGAGAAGCAGGATGCTGTTTATTTTGTGCCCTAAGATGGCATTCGTCTGAAACCAGAAACCTGAAGGAGAGCAGATGGCTGTGCAATGTAATGTTCTCTATCACACAACATATATGCACACACACACACACACACACACACACAGAGGAGGAGGAGGAGAGGAAGGGGAAGACAAAGGAAGTGAAGAGAGAGAAAGAAACAGAATGCATACTGCTCGATAAAATAAGATAGTGAAGCAAATGCACTGGCTAGCATACAGCAGAATGCGTGGTTGTGGAAGTCTGAACCAATCAATTGGTTAAATGATATGTCTTCATGAATCATAAAGGAAGTGTTCAACTCTTAAAGCATTTATTTTTAGTATTTAATTTTTTCNTGAAATAAAAAACTATAGATGATGTCACCCNAGGAAATGCTCACATAGGTCATCTATGTATAATTTACAATGTTCTTATTGAACAAGTGCTGTGCTTTCATTCTCATTCTACAAAATATCTTAGAAAGAAAGCAATATGGTGATTAGCATGGACAGAACTTTGCACTGNCCCCGTTTTATGAGTTTTCAATGTACACTAGCACTGGCATAATTATTAGGAGAAAAAAAAGAGCTATCTGCACTTCCCAGTTGATTGTGAAGCACCATTGTTTCTAATCAGAGAAGCATTGTATAAGAATATCAAACTAGAAATTAAAAAGAAGGGGAGAGGAATGACTTTTTCTATGATTTGATTACTGGAAAAAAATATATTTCCCAAAAGCACCAGGGAACCTTTTAAGAAGAATCCTGCTGATCAGAATGGAGATAGTATCTCAGGTCTCAACAAAAATCATATTCCATGATCATTATGTCTGCTTNTGAATCAGGAACATTCATTTTGAATTTAACTTTCATCCAAATGTTTAGATTCTAAAATTAAAACATTTATAATAAGCATGATATTACAGGTAAATTTCTTCATGTGTTTTTCTTTTTCTGGTTGTCTGAAAATAGAGCGATTTTTTTCCTAGGTGGGGGTAAAAGACGGTTACAAAACTGTGTATTGAAGCCAAAAGCCTTATTTGCTGTGAAAATTGCAAATGTTTGCCTCAAGCAAATATGNGAAAATTTGCAATTTGTTGTAGGTGTGGAATTTTGCTATTTTTCACAGTGGAGGAAGTGCTCGCTGTAGTTTGCTTTTCTCCCCCTTATATGTGTGAATTCTCAGAGAAATTCTGAGATTTACGCATTTTGATGCCAAAGATGGCAAGGTGAACAATTACTTTCAACAATAACTCTAAATTCAGCTAGGCGACTCAAATGCNTTTGTTTTCAAAAGGAGTGTTTCAAATGAAGAAGAATCTCAAATTNGCACTAACCTTTCATCTTGCAGAGGTTTTATATTAGATATAAAGATATTTCATTCAAGAAGGGAAAGATATGCAAAATGAAAGCTATGGAAAGTATGAAATGAAAATGAAATGAAAAATCATTCAATCTTTTATGATCTATAATAAGGAATATAAAGTCCTGGGATCAATGACACAATGACAAAATTGGATTCAGATGCCCTAAAAATTGAACCGGTAAATGGACCACAAAATATCTCACAACTCTAACATCATATTGTAACAAGAATTGTTAAACGGTGTTATTAATAAAAAACCCAGAGCCAGATACTGGGGTGAAAATTGAGAGATCAGANAAACAGAACAAGCCACAGCCAACCTNACCTTACCACAGCCAACCTCACCTTACCATCTCCTCAGCCTCCAGAGAGAGCTACTTCTGTGTACTCACGCCTATATACCTTTTTGTGCCCTGCCATCTTATTTCCTCTCTCTGCCCAGCTACATCACTTTCCTCTTTCCACCCAGATCTATCACTTCTTGTCTGTCTGTACAGACCTCCAGACCTCTATGGTTAACTAGCACTGAGATTAAAGGCATGTGCCACCAGGCCTGGCTCTGTTCCCAGGGTGGCCTTGAACTCACAGAGATACGGATAAATCTCTGCCTCCCAAATGCTAGGATTAAAGGCTTGTGCTACCACTGCCTGGCCTCTATGTCTAATACAGTGGCTGACTTTTTCCTCTGATCTTCAGGCAAGCTTTATTTATTAGAGCACAAATAAAATATCACCACATCATATGATAATAAAGATACATTCGAATTTAACTGTATAATGTACTTTTTCACTTGCAATGGAAGGTTTACAGTCTTTCCACTAGCTAATTAATTATNTACTCAGGAAAAGGGAAAGACAGTAATTGTGTTGTTTTGAACACACACACACACACACGCACACACATACACATACACACTTATATTAATTGGAATTGGGGCTTTGTGTGTTCTAGGTAGGCAGTCTACCATTTAGTTATATTCCCAACTCTGTTGGGTCTTTTCCTCATTTGTTACAGCAAAGTAAGCTCCCAAACTCAAGGAATATTANGGTGATGANTTTTATATGTTAATGAGATGCTGATGACTGGCAGTTTCTAGGAAATTTCAGGATAGGGATAGGGCTTGATAATGACCAATGCAGCATTAGGAGGCAGGGCATTCAGCCCCACCCCTCATTTTGCAGGGGGAGAAAACTGATGCTAGTTACAGCAACAAGTGTGAGTGGAGAGTTTTGCCGAGTTCTTTGAGGTGCTATAGCAAATCAACTGAACCAAAGTAGTAAGCTGAGGAAATTACTCACCTTGCCAGGGATACCTGCCTTTAAACTCTATAATTGGAATGAGTTCCTTCCATTAAGTAACCTGTGTAACAGATGACAGAACGTGTATCTTCAGTTTCCGGGGTTAGAATTTTTCCACAGAAGATTTTGGACAATATATTNTTTCCACTTAGTAAAGTTCTTTGCTGTGCTGGGAGCAAACCTTAATTGTTTGTTTTAAAGCTATCTAGTTATTCTACTCAAACTTTGATTTAATTGACAACTTANTATGTAAAGATTATTTGAAAATGATAGCTTATCATTTGCATTCACCATGCAGAATGCTTTTTAATTTATTGAATATCAAAATCTCCAGGAATTGAGCAACTTTGCAGATCATTTTTGTCCCTTACCAATCTTAGTTGGAAAGGTATGTGAAATTATTTTTGGTATGCTTGAGTTTTATAAAATTTATCTCCTTCAAAGCTCTTGTTAAAATGTTATAACTGTAGTATGGGTATCTACCTAATTTTCATCGTGTATCTCAGACTGAAATACAGACTTATGTCTCTGTAGAGCAATAGAAAGAAATCTAGTGTTAAGGGGTTCCTAGCACGTGTGCCTGGTGTAAGAAATGATGAAGGAGACAAGAGAATTTTTCTGTTTGTAAATTTGTAGCAGTTTACTTCCTATTAAAATTGAANTTTTATTTNAAAATTATTAATAACCTGAAGTGAACTTTAAGAATATTTATAAAGATAAATGCATTATAGCATAAGTTAATACTAATAAAACTGGGGTAATGCAATTATTACATGCAAAAATAGCTTCACTGTAACAAGAAGCAAATATTGCAGTTTAAAAGTTCATTGTGGTTTCTTTTTTCCAACTGTGGAAAATGCTCTTGAAGTGTAATTCTTTAGTGAATTTCATTTACTGATCACTCTTCTCAGTTTTCTACATGCCAATAACCCCAAGGAATGTCTCCTTTCTGTGTCCAGACCATATAGCTGCCCTTCTTCTTGTCTGCCCAATTAGCTTTATAGGCCTTAGCTATCACCAGCTTAACTGCCTCGGAGCCCTTAGATGAAAGTTCCTTTTCCTAGGCTGTTCTATTCATCAAGATGCTAGCAAAACTTAGGTTTGAATAGTTTCCTGCAAAACACCTCCCATTCAACTGATTTGTGGTCTCTAATGAACCATAGACTGAGGAACAAATTTCACTTGGCAGAGCCCCACGGAACTTTGAAAGGGTACTCGGGATCACACAGGCTGCATATGTGACTTCATTTTAACTTTGGATACAAGCTGTTTGACAGGAGCAAGAAATATAACAAGATTCTAAGTGGAATAAGTGAAAGAATAGCATTAACTTGAAATTCCACATTCCCTATGTTTTGGAATTCAGAAAACCAATCAGATAATAATTTCCCATCCTATAGCATCACTNTGGTGTATTCTAACTACAGAGGGACTGGCATTTTTAAGACCTTAAAACAATTTTATTTTAAAGAAAGAAAAAAAAACTCATTGTATCTTACATGAAATCCAAATATGATAAATAAGGGAGAACAATCAAATGTATTTTCTTTAAAAAGTAGACCAATTTCAGCTTGCTAAATTAGAAATCTAAAATGCCATTTAGGCTTGAAGCCATATCTTGGCACAATTTTCTAGAAAGTATCTCTTAAATAATCCAACACAGCTTGTTTATTTCCAGACAAATGGATGATCAAGACTCTGAGACTCGATGTTGTATGTTTAAGTAATTGTTGACATCACTTGAAAATGCTACTAGCTAGGTGTCTTCATTAGGGTTTCTATTGCTGTGTGAAGACTGCAATTCTTATAAAGGAAAAACATTTAATTGGGGTGGCTACTTTCAGAGGTTTAGTCCCTTATCATCATGGTGCAACATGGTGCTGGAGAAGTAGCTGAGTAACCTACATCTTGGCTTACAGGCAACAGGAAGAGGTCTGTCCCACTGGGCATGGCTTGAGCATATATGATACCTCAGAACCTGCTTCCACAGTGTCATACTTCCTCCAACAAGGCCATGACTACTCCAACAAGGCCATAACTCCTAATGGTGCCACGCTCCTTGGGGGCCATTGTCTTTCAAACCACCACACTAGGCTTTCTTTATTTTCATCTGATTTATTATGTGTGGATAGCTGTGCCGTATGGAGGTGAACAGAACAAAGCTGGAGGTGACACTTCATAAGTGTGTGGTAGAATAGATCAAATAATCCCCTTGGAAATATCATGTGGGCTGTGGATAAAAGTGTGTTGGGGCAGATANATGACCAAGTATGCAAATAGTCACTTAGATTTTTTTTCAGTGGGAAATATTGTTACTTTTATTTCCTTTGGTTCAGTATTAGAAATGAAAACACTATTTTGAAAGCTATTGACCAGGCTACTAAATTTAGACTTACTGCCAGTATAATATAGGTACAAAAACAATACAATCTAAGAGACAAAAACCAAAGCTTATTGCAGTGTGAGATTGCTAACCTCTCTGTTCCACCACAGTAAAATGTCAATGGAAACAGCATGTAGCACAGTTGGTGTCCATCNTCTTTCCACCTCTAGTGAAGTAGATACTGTTTAGGTAATTCCACACCATGGAATAATGNGAGCAGTGAAAGAAACTTTAAAAGGGTGGAGAAGAAAGTTATATGGCCTAGCTGCTTAGCTTCAAAATAATCTTGACTGTTATTTCCTTCCAGCCTTCTTTCAAGTTATTGACAAGTACAATAAATTGTCTTAGCAAACTATTTCTGTATGTCCAGTTGCAATGACTTTTATCTGCATTTTCATTACATATCATAAGGTAGAATCCTATATAGATGAATTTCTAAATGGTCTTATTAAATAAAAAACACAGAGCCAGAAATTGGGATTAAAGCCTGAGACAGATCAGAGGAATAGGAAGAGCCACAGCTAACCTCACCTCACCAACTCCACAGCTTTCAAAGAGAGTGACTTCCTGGACACCTATATTCCTTTCTGTTCTGCTCGCTCATTGGCTCTCTGAGTCCAGCTACATCACTTCTTCTTCCTGCCCAGCTCTGTAACCTCCTGTCTGTCTGTACAGACCTCCAGACCTCTATGGTTAACTAGTGTTCGAATTTAAGGTATGTGCCACCATGCTTGCCTCTGTTCCCAGTGTGGCTTTGAACTCACAAGAGATCCAGACAGATCCCTGTGTGCCAAGTGATAGGATTAAAGGCATGTGCTACCATTACCTGACCTCTGTTTTTACTTATAGTGGCTAGCCTTTTCCTCTGATCCTCAGATAAATTTTATTGGGGGACACAGATAAAATATCACCACATTTCCCCTTTTTTTGTCTANTAAAAAATTTTAAAAGTTATAACTAATATATGAAAAACTATATACAATTAGTATATATATATAGTATTATATATAGTATTTATATATAATATATACAAGCAATAAATAAATCAACAATATCTAGTCCATTTGTATTTGACAAATTCAGTGAAAATATTCCATTATCTATCCTATTTTGGTGATTCCAAAATGTACCTAACTCACTTTTTATCCTATCTTATATGACTAAGCAGAAAGCTGTCTTATGATGTCTTTCAAATTCATACACTTTACACCTCTTAGTGAGTTTATTTTCTGAAATTGTTAACAAGGAAAACTGTAACTACAACTATCTAATCTTCAACTCAGAGACCCTAGAAGGAAATAATATTACCTAGTAAAACAGGAAGTGCAAACAGAGACTTCCAAAAAATGTGAGTTGACAGAAACAGCCAGCTACCTGGACAGTCACCGGAGGTTTGTCTGCAACNTTGGGGCAACATCTTCAGCCTACAATTTTGGGTAGATATTGCCGATCATTNCATAGTCAAGCTGTAGAAAAACCTAAGTTGCAGAGTACTTGGCTAGCATATGTGAATGCTTGGATTAGGAACAGAAGGACAAAAGGAGAGGAGAGGGGAGAGAAGAGGAAAGGGAAGGGGAGGGGAGGGGAGGAGAGGAGAGGATATACTTTTGTACTGGTGTGTGTAAAATGGATTCATATCCTCTTGTATACACCATTACTCCCTCATTTTGAAAGATCTACATGGCAAACATGCCACAGCACATCATCTGATGTTCAAGAGTCTTTCTAGCCCACCAAAAATAGTACCTGCACTACTTTAATGAGCAACTGGAGGATGTTATTGTATTTTAAATTTGAAATTGGGAGGCATTATGATAATACTGCTCATTCCTAATAGCATCATACAAAACAACCCAAAATANAGTCTTCATTTAAATTAAAATTTATNTGAACTATAAAGAGTTTATGCATTTAAATATAAGCCATGAGTTTTTCTTCACATTTATATGAAAAAAAAAATGCAATGCTTTCTGCTAGTCTTAGTGATTATAACTTGGCTGTCTTTTGTCATGTAACTTACTATTTATAGATGATAGGAGTTTGCTATCATTTGTTGAGTATAAAGTTAAATATTGGAAATTGTACATAATGCAGTTTAATATGGATGATGTGGATTTGTATGTTCTAATAATATATTTAATAGATATTTTCCAATGCTCATTGTCAACATTGCTTGGTTGATAAAAAGTACTTTTACAGTATGCAGGTATATAAATAGTATAAGATATAGCAGAAAACCCACATTAAAAACCAAAAGAATACCAGTCTTGCAGTTAGTACAATGAGTAAAATGGTGCTCTTTTTGTGAATGCTTAGTAACAACACAAAGTAGTTTCCACCCAAGGAAAAGCACAAAGGTTTTAAAATTTGTGTACATGTACTTGTGCATGTGTGTTTGTATGTTTGCATTTGTGTGTGTGTGTGTGTGTGTGTGTGTGTGTGTGTGTGTAGGCTAAAGAACAGTCATTTCTCTGGAATGTTATCTACCTTATTTATTTATTTATGCTTTCACTTGGCAGCATTTTATTGACTGATATATCCCTTCCCCCAGACCAATAAATAATATTTTACAACAATTTATACTCTTTCATTCAGCACTTTGGTGATGCCTTACAGTGTCAGCGTGAAATTGAGATTTTGAAATTAGAAACTGGTAAATATTTATTATGCATGAATAAAAATATCCTTAAAAATAGGCTGTTATGTGAATCTTCATAAGATGACCATTTAGTNTGCTATAAATAATTAGTGATTTCTAGGTTGAGTCATGTCAAAAGCCTCAGAAAATTCAATTAATTATACCAAAAATAAATCGATGTGCTAACAGATTTACTATGTTATGTTCATATGATAGAAAAATAAGAGTTGATCACTTCATTAAAAATATAGGGAGGGTTTGGCGCGATGAAAGGAAAGAGAGAAATGTAATTAAATTACATTCTCAAAAATAAAAAAGGTAAAAATAAATAAATGAATTATTTCTTTTACATTAAAAATATGAAAAGTCTGCCTGAATACACAAATAGCATTTTTTAAACATTTTACTTTTGAGATTGCTTTAGTGTTAGATTTTTATTTTAAAAAAANNCAATTTTTGTTGTTGTATGTTGTGTTTCTTTTTTGATGCACAATCTTACTATGTTGCCCAGACCAGCCTTTAAAACACCATGATNCTGCCTGAGCCTTCCTAGTGCTGGGATTATAGGCATGTAGAATTCCTCATCCAGAAATTATTTCTGAAAAGTATTTTCTAAGCTCTTGCAGTTGTATCTCT
>LZPO01055564.1:0-12456 GCA_001675575.1 Neotoma lepida | reverse complement strand
TTTCTTGGGTGACTAGACATTTGGGGAACAAACAGACTGTTCTAACAGACGAGCTAAAGGTCTGTCAACCATAGAAGTGGGAGGTCCTCCCTCTTCTGCCTGCTGAAGGGAGAATATTGAAAGGAAGCCAGAGTGCAAACTGAAAAGGAAAAATACAAAGACAAACTGCTCAATAAAATAAGATCTACACTAGAAGGTGCTGTTGGAATAATTGAAACTAGATGGAAATGTTTACATAATATTTTTATCAGGATTTTCTTGAGATAATAGTTGCTGAAGTTCCATCTGCTTTATTTCCCGCAATATCTGGCCATAAACGTGGACCAAAGTTCCTGATGACGTATTAAGCCCTTCCNATAGCTGTGGCCACTCCTTGTGCTCTATTGGCTACAATCATGTCCACTCATTGCTCTGGGAAACCCTCTGGCCTCATTCTGGTTCTAGCTTAACCTCCTCGGCCCAGTAGCTGTTTGTTTCAGAACAAGCAATTGAAAATCTTTTAGTTTGTTTTTTCCTGTATTAAAAATAATCTACTAGAAGAGCTTCCAATTATTTTGAAAAATTGTATATGATGCTAAAAAATCAAACGATCCCAAGGGACTAAAGATCCCTATTTACACAAAGTTGAAATACTTGAAAGGCTCGAGGGAGTTCAGCAGGTAAAGGTGCTTGCTGCCTGGATTGACAGCTTGAGTTCCATCTCAGGACCCACATGATGGAAGGGGAGAACTGACTCTTTGCTGTTGCTCATCTGTCTACTACATATTTTTACTCCCTATTAATAACAAATATTTCCTTACGAAGGCAGATTTTTTTAGGCTTGGTTAAAGTGAGCACCAGTCTTATGAAAAATGAAAGCTAGTCAGTGGCTGGTGTGAGCAGATGACTTGAGTTAGTTAGAAGTTACACTTACTATATCACAAAGCTCTATACAAATGAAGGAGTTAGCAACAAAACAAAAGAACTAGTGCATCTATTTCATATGTGGAATATGTGAACAGCAGAAAGGTGGGGCAGTGGCTTACTTAGAATTGTGCAATCATTCACGAGAAAAGTATTGTTGCTGCAGAGAAAACACTCAGAAGTGACTAAATCCTTCAGAAAATTTGAAACATTTTGAACTTTGTAGTGTTCCCCAGACCATTTTTTTCTGTTGTTTCCTGCTTTTACTTTTCTTTCTTTCTTTTTTTAAAAGAAATGACTTGTCTCTACTAACTGGGTGGTCCTGAAGGCAATCCCATTGTTGAGCCCAACCAGATCCTAAATAAACGGAAGTCATCACATTCTCTTTTTTCTTAAACATAGGGCTCCTCCTCTGCTGGGATATCCCTTGGTTTTAAGCTTTTGTGATATCATAGGTAGTAAAACAAAACAAGAAGGTTTAAAAAAGGGTGATTTTTTTTCATATGGGGTTTTGTCTCAGGGACTGTCCTTGTTATCATTTTAGTACTATGCTCAATCTGGAGCTACTTAGGAGGGTGAACAAGTCAGTGTCATGTTGTATGATATTTTGTTTGTGTTATTAAAAATAAAGCTTGCCTGGAGATCAGAGGCTGGAACTAGTCACTAGTTAACCATAAAGGCCAGGCAATGGTGGCACACCCCTTTAATCCCAGTACTTGGGAGGAGGAAGCAGTAAGATCAGGAGTTCAAGGTCACCCTGGATTACACGATACTGAACCAGTCTAAAAAAGAAAAGAGCCTGGCCATAGTGGTGCACGCCTTTAATCCCAGCGCTAGGGAGGTGGAGACAGGAATATAAACTGGGTAGAGACAGGATGTCCCCACATTGT
Source organism: Neotoma lepida (assembly GCA_001675575.1). NCBI lineage: Eukaryota > Metazoa > Chordata > Mammalia > Rodentia > Cricetidae > Neotoma > Neotoma lepida. The sequence continues at coordinate 10,663 of LZPO01055564.1, read as the reverse complement.
GTCTGAGAATCCTTAGAGGTAAGAAGTTTCTAGTGGCTGCTGCTCTGCTTCTCTGATCTCTCAGCTTTCGCCCTTGATATGGGACTCCGGGTTTTTATTGCTAAGACTAATTAGGATCATGCTTCATCAGCATGTTGTCTGAGCCCCGTTTTGATGCTTATTTCAGGTACTAGGGAGCAAGGCTTTCCCAGCATGAATATAGAAATAGAGAAAGAGATGGGATGTTCTACATAAACAACATACCCCTCATGGCCATCACATCTCATGTTCTCCCCAAGTACATCAATAGAATTTTCAGCTTGGAGACAAAAAGAATATTTTGACNTGACAATGTTAGGTTTCTGTATCACCCATGGATATCTTGTTTAATTCTTCCAACAGGTCAACTTTAGATGAATAATTCACTTTGAAAAGTTTCACAATTGACTTTAATTCTTTAAGTAGAGGGATAAGTACTTGAAATATAATCGATGTTTTCAGTTATGATTTCTGGCTGGGTCTTGAAGAGTGAGAGAAATCTTGTCACAGAATTACCCTGTTGGTAGGTCCTTGGGTGACATCTTTAATTAATTGAGGTTTATTTTCTTGAATTACTTATGTGGTGAGGCTTAAGAGTGAAGCTGTTCCTGTACCATTAAAAAAAGGGAGGGGGGTCACTATTGAGAAATACAAAGAACTCTGAAGGATGAAGAAATTTCCATCACAGTCCTAGTACTAACTTTGAAATCACTGCCAGGATTTCCTAATGGATTATAATCTATTTCAAAGGTCATTTCCATAGTTTAAGTCATCAAAAGTATAAAATAAAGCATGAATAAAATGGGAAAGGAGAAATAAAATTGAGTTTACTACAGTTAGCACAGATTAATACTGTCCATGAATTTACATTTTAATTTGTTGTCTCTGTTTCCATGTACTTTTAGGTTATGATGCAAAGTGTATTTATTTCATTGCATCACACAAAAAGTGTAAGCTATACATCCTCAGAGTNATGATACATGTTTTGTTTTTAAGTGTCCATGGTTTATCTTGTCAACTGGTTGCTGAATATTAGTGCAGCACTGACGCCTAGCACATAACCATATTTGGCAAATGGAGACCTTCAAGAACATGTGCCATGTGTGAATCCAGCCTAGGCAGGTTTTCAACTTGTCCATAATGTACTCATTGGTTTGGAACTCTGTAGAGGTACCTGTCACTTGGTATGGATGGATTTGTCTGACTTCTTGTCAAATAGATGTTTATTGACTAAAATCTATTTTGTTGTTTTGTCCCAGAAATCTACATTGGCACCAATCTCTGTGGATATTTGGCTAGTCAGTGGTACCCAGAGATGCCAGCTAGAGTTTTTACTGTTTTTATGGTGCCAGCTGCTTTCTTGGCTTTGGTTTCTTTTGTTCAGATTGTAAATGAGGGCAAGACACCCAAATCCACCCCAGTGTGCTCAGTGGGAAATGACAGGAGCCCAATAGCTTAAGGCTAAGCAGCAGGAGCTTTCATGAATGAGGGGTCAGATACAGTAGTGACTGCAATTGTGGAACTGTGCTAATGGTTGCTATGCCTAAAAGTACTCTCTCTCTTTCTCCTCTCTCTCTCCTCCCCTCTCTCTGTATGTGTGTGTGTGTGTTCATGAGTGCACTGTGTATAAGATAGACTGGGAGGAAAAATAATTGTGTTTGGGAGAAATTTTCTTTTTATTGGCTTCTCATTACTTTTAACTAAATAAAAGACTAATTTTTCTTAAACACACAAGGAAGCCCACTAAGCACAGGAAAAAAGGCGTCTTCCAAAGGTTGTGAAGATATGGTAGATGTTTTAAAGCCTTAACATATTTCTTGATGGATGATTAAACTTGTGGTGACAGAGGAATGTTTCCGACTAGGGAAAGAAAGTTCTTTCTTGTGTGGGGTAATGGGGGAAGCAGGGGCAAGCCTGCTTGGTCTGGAATAAGGAGCAGCTACCTGGAGAGGTCATTGTCACTTTCACCTACTGGGATGCACTAGAAAGGTACTGGCATAGAAGAAACATAGAAGTCAGCTTAAGACAAAATCTTTCATTTCTGTATAGTCCAATTGTGCTACCTCTGAGGTATAGAGGTTATACAATGTCAGTAAACTAAAAAAATAAGTTCCTTCTTTTGGATTAATGAAATTGTGATACAGTCAATGAAATTCTAATCCTTAGCATGGAAAGTTTTTTTAATTTTACTCTTTTAATAGTTGCAAATTTCCTTTCTGTGTATGTAAATGAATTTACCTACTTCTAGACAAATTATTCTGCTATTATAAATTGTAAAAATCTGGTAAAGAATGCATAATGTCTNTGATATCCACTACCAGTGTAGAAGAATAAGAAGAGGGAGGTATTGAGTCTTATCCTAATTCNTAAGACCTGTTTGCTTTGTTGAAGTGTAATCAAACTCTTGATGCCAAAACTGACCTTTCCACAGTGATTTCTTGTCCAAGACCCCATTTTGAGTCTTCTTTATTCTGGCCATCCAGGCTATCTTTGCATAAATGGGCTGAAAGCTGGTGTGGTACAGTGGGAACTCCCTAAATCCATAGTGGTAAGTAGAAAGACACTTGTCAATGTGTAAGTAGCATCATTCTCCCACTTTACCAGCATCTTCCTCTATAACTCCATCTTCTAACAGCTTCACTTCTAATTGTTCAGAAGATCTCCAAAATCCAATTTGTCTTCTGATTCCATGACAGATTAAAAATGAAATAATGATTGCCAAGAGGAACATGAAACCACACAGGGGACAATTTGTAGGATGCAGGGACAAGAAGAGGGAACAATGATGGCAGAGGATGACAGTAAGGGGATGTCATAAAGTATAAATATATACATGTATGAAAACATCATAATCCTGTTACTCTGTGTGTTAGCAAAATTAATTTTAAAAACTCATTATATACTAATAATCTTATCAATACATGTGTTTTTGTCTATATTGAAAAAATGGGCTTCCTCTGAGGAAATGAACTCCACCAAAAACCAGAAGAGAAAGCATAGACACACCCTGGGTTCCACCCATCCCTGAAATCAAGTGAGAACTTCATATTTTTAAAAAGAAATTCCATAATAATTGGTTTTCTGCTGTCTTGCATGAAATCATGAGACATGGAATGTTTGCCAAATAGTTCTGAGCCTCTTAGCGTGATCAACCTCTTGTGAGTAATGAAAAGGGATTCAGACAGATTCCTTCACTATTGAGATCACAAATTTACAGAAAACTGTGAAACCAGCCTAATACCTTAAAGGCAGGATTTCTATGAAATTTGGTGAAATGACAACATGCACCCTTCTTGCTTAAATATTTAAGAAAATGTCATACTTGTATACCCACAGAAACTTATGTGGAATCCTGAATGATGGAATATTTAGACAGTAATTAAGACAGGGAGACATGTAACTTTCTTTTTCCTACCAAATGTCCTATTTAACTCACATATGAATCAAGTGAAAACATTCAGAAAAATATCTTAAATAGATGTTTAGGAAAGTAGTCTTACTTGAAAGTTTCAGAAAAGACAACAGGAATCCAGCAGTCATATTATTTAATCTAGATCTAGACNTTTTATTTTAAGGATAACTTAGGCATGACTATCATTGTAATTTATTTAAAGGTTACATACCATTCATGTATATATAAACACATGCTCTATGACTCTACAGACATAGAAGAAGTGGACTTATGTATTATTTCACTGTGACCCACCCCTTAATATATTGAACAGTCCCCAATAAGCAGACATAGGACTCATATCATCATAAAATCCAAACATTTCCATCTGTGTCTTCTAGAATTTTGGTGATAGGCCAATTAACCTGTGAGGTCCCAACATATTATCAGCTAGAAGGCAATTGTCTGAACTCAAGGTATGTTTTGACAAGCAGGCCAGTGTGGTTGAGCTTTTAGCTGTCCCCAGGGGCCATCTTAGCCTTCTGTAAGACAAGAAATCTGCACAACCTTTCTGGGTCACTCAAATAAGGCAAACAATATTGAGGGTCTCGGGTCTTTGGAATGCTTAACTTTCCTGCTCATTTATTTGAAAACATGTTCTTTCAGTTAGAGCTAGGGATCTCTGATACAACCTTGTCCTGGGTCATTTAGAGAGAGAAAATGCATGGTGATATGGAAAGAGACCATTGCCCCACAAGAATTCAACCAAACACTGAATTTTCCAGGAAACTTGAAAACTCTAGTAAGGCCCTAAATCAAAGCTGAGCAAGTTAGCTATAAAGATGCTGAGGAAAATACCTGAGAGACTGACATGCTTTTTGCCTTTTGGAAATGTGAAATTAGTATTAATAGAGACAGTGGAAACCAGCTCAGGAAATAATGCCACTGAGTTTGTCTAAGAAGAAACAGAACCACCAGGGTTATATAAATATACATACTTCCCAGTGATACAGCATTTGTAAGAGGGAATTTCCTCCAGCTAAGGGACATGAGTAATGTGTAAGAAGACGACTAGACAAGCAATTCAGAAAGTGTAAAAGTGCTTCACTGGAAAACGTGTTTAAGGCATCACAATTTTATGCAGGAAAAAAAGTAAATTCAGAGGTAGGGTTGGAGTGCCTAACATTTTTCTAATAATAAACCATTCAGGTCAGGTGTCTGATTTGCCTTTGCTTCACAATAAAAAGAATGAAAATGTATCCTCTCACTCTCCCAGATTTGTGGCAGAATTCTAAGAAATGAAAATATGTGCCTAGATTGCAAGAATAAGAAATGTCTCTAACATAATATAATAAATTGATATTTTCCTATTGAGTTGCATTTAAAGATGGTTTCTTTATCATTAAATATAAACATTTTCTAGTTTTCTTCATCTAAAAATCTATCACTCTAGTGCATGCAAAAAAAAAAAACTAAAAACTAAAAACTAGAACGTGTTTTCTATCCCACAATCCTATTTGAGTTGAGACCGAGTGCATAATTAAACCTGGCTTGAAGTCAACTATACAAGAGTTGAATGGATACCAAGTCCAACTGAGAAGGATTTTACCATATGAATGTTCTTTTCCTAAGACTAAAACACAGGCTAGATTTCCAAGTTTCAGAATGTTGCTCAATGAAAGAAATATATTGCCCATATGAAAAAGTAAATAAAATGATGGTGTAATCTATAATCAAAGGCAATAATAGCCACAGAACATGCAGAACAAAGGTTTTTTGAAGCAGGCAGGACAAAAGAAAAAGTTTAATACATAATCCATTCCAAGTAAATGGTCTTGTATGACTAAAAATGAAAGATTATTGTAGCTTAGAGGATTTTTTTAATCTGACTGTTGTTGTTGTGTTTAATCAGTTCTAAGACTAGCACAAATAATTAACTCTTTTTATAGTGGGAGAATATTAAGACACAAATATTTTCCAAGATACTATTATTTTAACTTAACTCTAATTTCACAACATAAAATGCACTTTTAAAATACTTTCTTCTAAATTTATCTTAAGTCCATTGCAAAATCCCCCCAAGGGGGCATTTTTGCAAGAAAAAGCAAAGATTGGTCTCAACTTGGAATTTCTTGTTCAGAAAACATTTGATAAGTATCCACCAGTACATGTGAAAGAACATGATGATATCTGCCCATCCCAGGGAATACGATGGTAAGAAACAACATAGGGAGAGAAAAGAGGACTGTCATATTTATCTTTTATTTACAGGTATAGGAGATAAATGGCATTCATCAGAAAGCAGATCTCTTTGATTTCATCCAAGGCTAAAATCCTTTCTGTTGCTTAACTTCAATACGTTAGAGAAGGNGGAAAAAGAGACCAGAAATCAGAAGGGTATTGGTGAATGCAAAGTGGAAAAGAGACCAGAGAGGAGAGAAAGGGAAGAAAGGAAAGAGGAAGGAAAGATGACACATATGTGTTGCATCTAGCAGTGATGTGGGTGGTCCACAGAAAGTGTGTGGTATTAGCAGCAAAAAAAATTGGTCAGAATGTGTATTTAAGGATATTGAAAAAGTACACATAAGTTATTGAATTTTTTATCATAATAACAAAATACATATCATTTCATTCTCCAAACTAGGGAAATAATTAATTTCTCCAAAAAGAAAATAACACTTTAGTATTATAAGCAATTTAGTTCTACAGTTAACTGTATTACACGTTTATGGATGATACCTCAACAATAGCAATGCATTTATGTTTGGTGTGTAACACTTATTCACATATTCTACCCTGACAAAACCTAAAATTATTGAGGAAAGGGGGTCCTTTGTTACTTTTACTTAATATTTATTCTAAAAGCAGTGAATTGAAATGCTCAGAAAATAAATAAGCATGTCATCTTGGAATTTCAAATCTTTCTTGAGAGAATATTCTTTTCTACCTGGTTAGGCATGAGTTTGTGTTTTTGTTTATGTCTACCTATTAGAAGATCATCTACCTATTCAGTGAAGGAGCTGACTTCTTGAAATATAATAGTTCAGTCAGACTGTGAAACAAATCATGAGTATCCTACAGCATGGAACATCTTATACATTCAATAGATCTCTTATCTTGCCAATTTTCACATTTATTTATCATGGTTTTGTTCTTTTGTTCTGACTATCAGTCTCCTTTAGGTTCTGTAGTGTCCAGATGCAATGGCATAGATTAGAAGGTGGGGGGAAGGGGGAAGGATCCTTGTGCTTTTGCAAATGAACTTACATCTTTAATAACTGAGAGGATATTTTTCTGTTTGGAAACATAATTACCCAAAAGAGAACTAATAGGAAGTATGAGAAAAACTAGATTTTAGAAAATAGAGATTATGGCATGAAAACTGTTTTAATATTAAACATGTTCAAAATATTTTTAAGACAGAGAGCACTTATAAAAATGTTTAATTTTGGTGAATTTACTTTTGTTTATTCTAATATAAGTAAAAATTCCAAGTGTGTGTCCAGAGATGAATTTTCAGTNTCTTGGACAAGATTCCATGAGGCCTGCTGAGCTTGGCATAACTGACATCAAAACAATATTCCATGCAATAAAATATTTCTTTAATTAGTATTATAAGAAATAAACAGAGAAGGTGGTAAAATAGAAAGAACCAAGCCTCTAGACAGAAGAAACAAATATCAAATATTGTGGAGTTATAAATGACTTTATGTTCTTGGTAAATTTAATTTTGGAGTTTCAGTGTCTTTGAGTATGAAAAAGACTCTATGCTATCTAGGATTATATTTAAAAACCTGTCCTTTCCATACCGTTTGGACTCACTCACTAATTTTTTTGTTGTTGTTTGCTTCTTTTTTGTTTGTTTGTTTTGCATTCCCATAATGACTGTTTTAAGTCATTAAGAACATGAACTTGACTTCTTGGCATTTGTTTTGCCTACAAGATTATGGGATGATATAGGGTTGATTAGGATACNGAGCCTGGTTCAAGTGTTCTAGCCCAGTGATTTCCAGGTATTGGAAGGTTAATGTTCCATGCTTTCATGGGGTCACAACCGATTGTTCTTCAAATGATTCTAAGTAATTTTATGGAGGATGGTAAGATGAAAGGGACATAGAGAGAGCTAAGAAAGAAGAAAATTGCCCTATGGTTTTCACAACAAAACAACAGAAAGCAATAAACTACGCATCAGAATGTAGATAGATAAGAGTCTTGAGGTCTGAGACTGGTGGATTAAATTCACATAATAAAACAAAGGAGCCAGGGTTGTCTCAGATCACAACAAAAAGCCCCAAACAGAGAAATAATAGGTCCACAGGAACAGAATATCAGCTGCACACTGACTTGAACTGGCCTGAGTATGAATAATCTTCTATGGTTCCTATTAACATGTTAGAGTTGATATAAATGTGCCAATATTTTATGCCAATAATCTAAAGCAATAAGTGGCTCTGGTAAATTGTATTTTCCTACATATTCCCAGCCTATTTTTGCACCAGAATGAAGAAAAGTTTGCAGGAGAGAAACTGATAATTAAAGAGACATGAATGCACCCTCACATATACCTAAGCATACAACATACTTCATTTGCGATGACTTCCTGTTAAACAAAATGTTTTATATAGTTGTAATTATGATGATGATGATTGCTGTATATATATATATATATATATGTGTGTGTGTGTGTGTGTGTGTGTGTGTGTGTGTTTAAGTGATGTTTATTTGGAAAGGGGATGAGAATAAATTGTGTGCCATGCCACTGTGTGCATGTGTAGGTCAGGGGACAGATTTGTAAAATAGATTTTCTTCTTCCACCTTCTCTTCAAATATTAAACTCAAATCATCAGGTATCAAACTACTTAGCCCTCTTCTCTGTTGTGGCAATGATCTCCTAATTCCTTGNACTTATCATTTAAAGATTATGTGTATATACAAGAAAAAGAAAACAATAAAATCATTATTAGTCTGATTTCCTGAAAAGGAGACAGAATATGTGGACTTGATATTTGGGGAGAAGACTAATCTTTGGGAAAGGCATAGAAACAGAAAGGGGGTGTGCATTCCCAGAAGGCCAATAACGTACATTAGAAATCTGCAAAATCACATGCATGAAATAATGAATAAATAAATAAACAAACAAACAAACAAACAAACAAACAAATAAATAAATAAATAAATAAATAAATAAATAAATAAATAAATAAATAAATACAAAGAGCTGCCCTCAGTGAAAACTAGCCACAGAGAGATGGATGACCATGCCCCACCTTTCTGGCTGGGTTCATTGTCTTTTCAGATGTGTTGGCTGAGGGGTGACAAGAAACTTGTGGGAGGAGGAAGGAAGATAACTTTTCACTTCCCAGGATAGGATGTGTGAAATATTAGATGCTTTCATGGTTGTAGAAGGACGGGGAGACCCTTCTTTACAACATCAAGCTCCTTTTCTCAAAGACTTGGGCGTTATGAGCCATCCTGAGCTTGAACTTCACTGGACAAAATTACTGGACAGAAACTGCTTAGATATCATTACCTAGAACTCAAACTATTTACTTAGATGTTGTAGGTAATTGCTGTGTGAAAAAGTCAAAGAAGAAAGACAAGAAGACGAGAAGGAGGGAAAAAGGTAACATGAATTATTGTTTTTATCTCAAGTTGTTAGCATCTAGAGCAGCATCTGAATTTTTCAAATTAAAAAAATGCTGTCACAAATATTAATTTTGTGCAATTAAATTATCTAGACTTATTAAGTATAAGGTTCTTGACTATAATATATGTTGAATGTTTTCCATATTACTAATATTAGGAAAAAAGTAAAATTAGAGCCGGCGGTGGTGACNCATGCCTTTAATCCCAGCACTCGGGAGGGAAAGGCAGGCAGAGCTCTGTGAGTTGAAGGCCAGCCTGGGCTACTGAGTGAGTTCCAGGAAAAGCTACACAAAGAAACCATGTCTCGAAAAACAAAAGCAAAAACAAACAAACAAACAAAAAGTAAAATTAGAAACAGTGGTATAATGTATATATTAACTTTTAGGTTATTATTTTGTATTCATAATTTTCATTCTCCAAATCAAAAGACTTTAGGGATAAAGTCTACAAAAAGTCCTTGTTGTAGCAAATTTAGAGAAATAAGCTATAAAATGCAAAAAAAAAGATGTTAATAACAAGGAAGAGGACAATGCCATGGAATTGACAGAACATCTTTATGGAGAAATATTGAATGTGATTTTTTAAATGTAAAAAAAAAAGTATTCTAAAAATGCTTAAAATAAAAAGAAATTTTATANAACTAAATAAAATGAAATATGCATACTGTTGATCTCTTTGTCCTGAGGAAGACATATTTTATAAAATTGGCTGCAGAGTTTTGAAGATCCAATTGCTTTGGATTACTTACTAACCCAACTATGCGTTCCTGAATTTTTAGTTTCAAGTTTTGTCTTCTTGCTTTCTGGCCATAAATCATATCCCTTAGATAAAAGGGCAGTTTATTCCTGTTCAGTAACAATAGGGAGAATTATTGAAGAATAATTCAAGAATAGTTCAAGAGTAATTATGTAAACTATCATCAACCTCCTCTTTAATACCAGTGATGATTTCCTTACGGTGTTCTTACAAATGAGTGGCTCTTTTAAAAAACGTCTTTCAGACCACCAGAACCACAGTCAGCTAGGCTATACACAGATGCTCAATGCTCCACTGTAAGCTGCTAGTTAGGATCTTGTGGTATTTTCCCTGAGAACATATGATTTCATAATTTACATAGACAATTGTTTGCACAGCAAAGTCTGATACTCTCAGCTAAACTCAGATGTGATATTGCTAGTGCCTGGCTCCAAATCTCATGTAAGGTGATTCCTTTGCTATGACATGCTCCTTGCTCTGAAGCAAACTTGTGAGGCCTCCATGGGTGAGTAAGAGGGCATCTGGCTGGGGGAAAACGTCACTGGAAATCCTCACCAGGAGAACAAAGCCTGTGAATGAGAAGATATCATAAAGAAATGTAAAAGATCTTGTCATACATTAACTCTAGAATGCCCCAGTTCACAACTGAAGGACTGGTGTTCTCTGTGGACTAGAGATTAAATAAATTAGTTAAACATTTGGGGCAGCNTGCTCAGTGTGACAGTGACCATGAGCAATGAATTTTATGAAGGCAGCAGTGACAATAAACAAAGAGCAGATCTGTGTTCTAACTAAACTATATTTTTCAATACTGGAATTTAATTTTCATTCATTTTTACGAAATTATTATTA